>JAHWFP010010955.1:447-14273 GCA_023313725.1 Lithobius niger | reverse complement strand
TCTTTTGAACTAATGTTATTCTTATTGTTTTAGTTTAAATTGATGAACTATATATAGAGCACATTGTTGGCAGCAAGTTATTGTAAAAAAATTGGACCGTTTCAAATAACATGGCATGCATTCGCATACTGTATTATTTTTTCATGTCGTTGTATGGATCTCTGACTGTGGGTCAAATTTTGTTCTTTATTGGAGGGGTCAAGTGGGTCAGGGCTCGAGCGGGTCAGGCGGTTTTCGGGTCGGAAAAAGTAACCCACTTCCATGTTTGGTCATTGGATCACTGTACACTTACTGGGAGGAGGAACGTATGATATTAACGAAGGAAAAAACGGGTGGTGTTTGTAATGACGGGTGTTGCGAACACAGCAAAGAAACTTCCGATCATATCAAGCCAGGGGCCTTTGGTCGTAGCCGTGGCTTGTTACAATTTGTTTCCCGTTGTTATTTACAGTTCCCAGTCACAGAGTAGGCAAAGTTGATTCTCTCTACATGAAGGCTGGTTTGCATTTTGCCCACCCACATAGTTCGTTCCACTGCAATCTCTTCGAATGCACTTTTTTCGCCTTTTTCGCACTTGACTACTACTGTTTTGCATAACTGGCTACGATTGGTGCTTCAGTTTTTCACGGACTAGCCAGAGCTGGACATAAATTTGACGACATTCACGAAGCCTCAGTGGGCCTTTGGCCGGAGCCCTGGATTGTTATTAACTCCCCCCCCCCCCGGGGATTATTTACAGGTCAGGGATAATTCTAACTAATTTATAGCATGCTGTTTTGTTCTCTTTCACCCGACAAGCCCAATTTATTGCGTTTTTGATTCTTGTTCAGGGTTTGGTTTCTTTTTAGATCATGCCTATACTACATCCTTTTTGAGTACCCAAAATGTAAAATAAAACGAAAGGTTACTAGGCCCGGTAATGATTCAATCAGCCGTGGAATTTGTCACCAATGGTAACACGGAAAAGAGTGTTTGAAACATGTTGAGACGTGTCGACAATCATCAGGTTAAAGAAACTGAATTCAGTTATTTCCGTTTCTTTAAGGTTGTTAGTAGCCTAGTGTACGTTTTTTTCCAGGGTCGGGGATATGGAATTAGGCCTCCCCCCCCCCCCCCCCGTGACGCCAGTCTGTTGTAAACTGACGGTCATTCATATTAGAAGTTATCACTTAGCAAAAATTGTAACAGTGTTTAGTTAGCATATACCAGCGTAGTGCATTGGACGTTCAACCCGTTTACAATGTTAACCCCAATGTGTTTCTTCGTTAATTCATAATCTTCGTTGAATCCAATTTTGAATCGTCGGTCTGTTCACCGTAATCCACTGGTCCTAGAGCCTGGCTCTTCACCAAACTGAGCGGTCAACCTTCTCGTCTATTCTCCGTAAGTTATTACTGGGTTCCGGAGTAAGGCCTAAGGTTCCGTCCATCCAACGCGGATTGTGCCCAGAGCACGATGGCACGGGGTTGGTGGGGGAGGAATTGGGGGGGGGGGGGGGGGGGGAGGAGGAAGTAGGTACACATATATCTCGAGCTTTTCTGTGGTTGGGCTATAAGTCAGCGGTGGGCTCGGCATTAGCACCGCATCCAACGCAGTTTAGCGTTGGATTGTACATAGCAGCTGGGCTGCCTTGCCTGAACGCCCGATCGCCACAACAGACCATAAAACGTGGTCAGTCCGGTTGTACGTCAACGAAAAGATGTCAGGAGCCGCGGGGGAAAGATGGTGGACGCCGCCATCACTCACGCCACTGACCGCAAGCCGCATGAGCTGACCGTGCTCTGGACGAAGGACGGAATGGAGGCGGGCCGTTCGTCGTGGAGGACTGTGAACTACTTCAGATAATCACAAGACGAACTAGAGCTAAGTTATTATATTAAGGAGTTTAAAATGTACAAACATAAATAAAATGCGACGTTTCGAGCCCCAGATCGGCGGCGTTATCAAGCAATGGCGTAATCAGTAAAACATCGTCAAAACATGACAAAAGCTCAAATAAAACCAGGTTTCTACCAATCTGGAGAACTCAGGGAATTTAAAAAGCATTTGAAACTCAGGGAAAACTCAGGAAAATCTCCGATTTCTCACCAAAAAAAAAAAAAAACCTGGAAAACTCAGGGAATAAAATAAAGCCAAATTTTTAGGACATTGTAATGCATTTTGTTAAGACATTGTAATAAAACAAAATTTATCCTTGTACTTCTGTATTAACGCCTAACAGTTCGTTAAAGGCGCATTTTCACCTAGAATCTTCACGCAATAAGTAATAGTTATTGGTTAAAATCGAGCGGTTATCGATTTTTAACCAAAGGGTGCGAATTTTGGGCGGGCCGAGTATGCAAATAGTTCGAGGGTGGAGCCGGAGACCATTTGCATACGAGAACCGGACAATAATCGCACCCGTTGGTTAAAAATCGATAACCGATCGATTTAAACAATAAATTATTTAAATCACGGTTGGGACGTCAAGCTAATTCTTATTTAATTAAAACGTTTTGTGTTTGTGAAAATTGCTTCAAGAAATACGGTAATGTGAAGGTCATTCCATTTTAATTTGTGGAGGGGGAGTGGGTGTTGGACGATTCCTTTGGCAGGTAGGCAGACTGTAGGCTACGCTCAAGTTTCTGGAAGGTGGGTGGGAGACAACGCGTCGTTTCGCAAAGTTTAGCTTGTAAGCTAGCTCGCTCGCTCTGTTCGGAAAGAATAAACTTCGATATGTGATGCAGCAGGGATAGAAGGACATTGTGCCGACATTCTCGCAAGGTAAGTAATTCTTTTTGTTCGTTTGTAGTTTGAGAACTGTTTCAAATCACCAGTAATACCCTAATAGGTGAATCGGTAGGAATGAAGGTCATTACATTTTAGGTTGTGGAGGGGGAGAGAGAAGAGTTAGACGGAGGGAATAAACTTGGAATTGGCCAGCCAGACATGTGAGCGTTAGCAGGTAAAGGATTTCATTTGGGATATCCCGGCAAGTTAAGTAATTCCTTTTGTACGTTTTCATAGCGTTACGGTTTTAACGCTGTATAATTTTGGTTGTGGTGTGTGCGTTCCCATCACGTGATCCGGAAGTGTCAAAAGTGTTGAGTTATTAGACAAGATGGACGAACGTTGCGGACGCTGTTCTGTTATGCTCGTCAATGCCGGTAAATTTTTAAGCTGCACTATGGCATCTTGTGGCAAACGTTACCATATTAGCTGCGTAAATGTGTCAAAGTCAAGATTCAACAGGATGGATGCCGATGCCAAACAAAAGTGGGTCTGTAACGAATGTTTATTGTGTGTTTCTCCGGACGAGTCCAGTTTGCACGAGGCAGACCCTCGCTATAGCGAAGAAACTAAAACTTTTCCATCCTCAAGTGGCGACAATACTTCTCTATCTTTTTGTGACAGTGACGCTACTGAAAACATGCTGTGTGATTTTAATATCTCCACGAAATTTGAAGCTACATGTGTCATTCCTGTATATTCTGAATACAGTTTAGAAAGTTGCGAGGGCTTACAAATGCCCCTGTTATTGCGTAGTCGCGTAGGCTCGCCGCTTCCCCACGTGACTGACGGTGCGGGTGGGGTTTCCCAGGAATGTGCTAGTGACGATCGCGTCGTTGATGACGTTGCCTTTGACAACGGGAATTCCACAAAGAAATCCCCTGCTCTACACTTAAACGATACTGCCCCTAGAAATCTTGAATTATCTGCTTTTTGCGTGTTGTGCCAGGGAAATTTAACATTCAGCCTTGAGTTGGAGTCCACACACGAAGTCCGTACTGTAAAACAGTTATTTTTAAACCCAAGTGATGAAGTCGGCTCGTGCATTTGTCGAAAATGTATGAGTATAATCCTTTACAAACCAGCCAATATTATTTTAAAGAAAAATCTAAACTACACAAAACAAGATGGAGTCTTAGATTCATCACATGATGCCGCATTTTTTAATCCGGAAAACAGTTTGCTATGTGGGACTGCCACTGTCACAGACATTGTTGCAAGTACGCCTAGGCAACCTCATGAAAATACTGCACCCCTTGACAAGGTAATAGAGCGTTTAAACACCACATCCGATATAATGAGGTTAGAAAATGAAATTAATATTGATGCATTATCTGCTAAACTCGATAAAATGCAGCTGAACTTAAACGACAGCCTGACGAAATTAAAGGGTGATATCGCTACTCTTCATACAAGACTTGAAAACAACAACGCCCAGGTGAATGTTAGTGACGACAGTAAACCAGGAAATTCTTCTAGCAGCACTTGCAACGACGATTTGACGTATTTTGAGCGTCTTGTGATTAAAACAATTGATGAGCTACATAAACTTTTACAGGTAAACTCTGCAACTTTGGAGACAAAACTCGAACATGAGATACTGAAGCAGTCGAAATTATTACTGACATTCCTTGACAAAAAGCTCGACGTGGAAACTATATCTGCAGATAGCAAGTTAAAAATTGTGATTCCGCCAGTCTCAAAGTCACAACATTACTGTCAAATCCTACTTGTGGCCCAGTCCAACTGCTGTCGTCACATCTTGACAACAACCCATTAAAAAATGACACGGTCAAGGCCTCAAATTTACAAAGTACCAACGCTGTGCATAATTCTGGTGAGCCGCAGCCTGAACTTGGACTTAACCTACTTGTTTTGAAGAACAACAACTTGCCGACAAATATTACAGTTCGCCGTCGGAAACGTGCAAGGAAACCTCCGGCTGATGATGTCATTACCCGTGCCTCCACATCCGCCAGAATTAAACAGAGCACTACTGGTTGTGTTCAACACCTCCACGAAAAGGTCTCAGACCTGTGCAGCAAAAAAAACGAACTGCGCTCCCATCAAGAGACGGATGACAGCAATTCTAACCAACAGTGTTGGATACGTAAAGACGCCAGGGAACCGTACACTTGGAATCATCAGTCAATTATACTTGGTGACTCTCATACTCGTGCACTGAGGGGAAGTTCACACCCACGTGCAGTTACTTGGTGCTGGCCTGGGATCAAAGCTGAACAAATTTTAGATCACCTGCCTGAGGTCCTTAAAACGTCCGAGCATAACTCGGCCTTTATTTTGTGTGCCGGGTCAAATAATCTTCCATCCGATACCCCCACATTTATTGTCCAACAACTCGCAGCAGCAGCAGCATACGTCAGAGAAAATCGACCAATGGCTCGCATAACCTTTGTGGGGTTATTCCCAAGGCTCGGTAAGTTGAGAGTGGATGATCGCTCTGTTGTGGCCATAAACATGCTTTTGAAGCAACTGTGTGTTGAATTTAATTATAATTATGTGTCCATAGACAGGGATTTGTGCCAGGACCCAACTTTGATGGCCAGAGATGGCTTGCACCTAACTAAAAGAGGCAAAGACACCTTAATCAGTGAACTTACTCGCATTCACTCTGTTCGGGAAAACCAGCAACTGTAACTGGGAACTGCTTTCCCACCATATGCGGAAATCCATCTCAATCCGTAACCGAAAACCATCACCATGCTTCAAAAAAGGCGGCTACATCAGGTCTAACCTGCATTCTGATTAATGCTAGAAGTGTTGTTAAAAACCTTGCATCCTTGAAGGCAGTCCTTGCGTCTGGCCACTTTGATCTTGTTTTTGTAGTTGAAACTTGGCTCAACAGTACTGTGACTGATGCCATGGTGCTGGATAGCCATGGTTACGAAATTCTACGCTTGGACCGTGCTACGAGGGGTGGGGGGGTAGCCATCATTAGCAGGAACAGCTTGGACATTGTGTGCACCTGCACAGCAGTGGATGCTGAAGGTTTGGCTATTGTTTTGCCGAAACTCAAACTTAAATTTATTATCGGATATTTGCCAGACAGTTTTTGTGATGTGCAAGTGGCATCTCTGGGTACATTTATTGTAAATAATGTTTCTTCTCTGTATAGTACTGTTGTTTTGGGGGACTTCAATCTTTCTACGGTCGACTGGGTGCACCTGACGGCTACTTGCCGATCTCACCAATCCTTTCTGGACCTGGTCCTCCCACTGGGTCTGTGCCAGTTTGTCACGGAGCCTACACGGGGGAACAAAATCCTGGACTTGATTTTTTCAGTTGATGACAGACTAATCTATAATGTCGAGGTTGGCGAACATCTTGGCACTAGCGACCATAACATGGTCTCGTTCATGGTTAATTGCGACCCTTTCGTTTACGGTGGGTCTGCAAAAACTCGTATTGGCAAAATTGATTTCAGTCTCCTTCGGGACTATTTACAGGACACTGACTGGGATTCGGAGCTGTTCGCCGATTGTCATTCGGTCGAGGTAGCCTGGAGCCGGTTTATTCAAGTTATTGACACAGCAGTTGGCCGCTCTAGAAGTAGTCCTAAACGTCAAAAACTTTTACGTAATTCTCTACCTAGGCATATCGCAAAAGTTAGTAATAAAAAACTCAAATTATGGCGTCGCTATAAGACTGCCGCCACCGCAGAAAATAAGCACTGTTATGACATCTGTCGCCGAGAATATTTCGATCTTGTGGAGCAATGGCACTCTACTCGAGAGGTGCAAGCATTGCAAGAAGGCAATCTTGCCGCCCTATTTCGACTATATCGAAAAAATACCAGAACATCTCGCACACTTCCACCTCTTAAATCAAATACTAGTTTCATTACTGACGACTCGTCCAAGGCCGAGTTATTCAATAATATTTTTGTTTCTAATTCCATCATTGATAACGGAATCATCCATTCAGACAACTTTTTGCCCACACTCCCAGAAGCCAGTTGTAATCATGTATCATTTCCAGCATCGCTGGTTAGGAGCACTATACGGGGTTTAAAACCCAGTCACGCCATTGGCCCTGAAGGCTACTCTGCCTTCTTCTATAAACAAATTGGTGATGTGATCTCTTTGCCTCTTGCTTTCATCTTTGATCTCTCCTTCAAGTCTGAAAGGCTTCCATCAGTTTGGCGTACAGCCAATGTTACCCCTATTTTTAAAAAGGGCGATGCAGCCGACGCTCACAACTATCGACCAATAGCATTGACGGTGGTTCCCTGTAAAGTTATGGAAGCTATTGTCAAGTCTGTCCTGTTGAAATATCTTCTTGATAATAACTTAATCCGAGACGATCAGTTCGGTTTCTTGCCAGGTAGATCGTCTACCTATCAACTCCTAGCGTGCCTAGATCAATGGACAAGTGCTCTGAATGCTGGAGTGCCCACGGATGTAATTTATTTCGATTTTTGTAAGGCTTTCGAGTCTGTGGTCCATGTGAAATTACTTTGTAAGCTTGAACGCCATGGGGTTACTGGAAGCCTACTGGGCTGGATTTCGGCCTTTATTAGAAATCGCTCTCAGAGAGTGATTATTGGTAGCTCCTACTCCCACTCCTTACCCTTGGTGAGCGGGGTGCCACAGGGCTCCGTGCTGGGACCTCTTCTTTTCGTAATCTATTTAAACGATTTAGTACTCACTTCTTTGACGTCACACCAATTCAAATTCGCAGACGACCTAAAACTGGCTGCGCACATTGTTGACCAGGAGAGTGATACCGGCTCACTAAGTGATTCGATCAATTACGTTTCAAGGTGGAGTATGGATTGGCAGCTCCCACTCTCAATACATAAATGCCAGACGTTCAGTGTCGGCCGCAAAACTTGCCCCTTTGAATATCACTTAAAGGATCAACCATTACCTTCTGTCTCAGAAATCAACGATCTGGGGGTCTGTTTGACCTCAAACTTGAAACCTTCTTTACACTGTACTCGGATTGCGTCCAGGGCATTTCAGAGACTCGCTATTGTTGATCGCTGCTTCACTTCTGGTAATACAAAAATTAAGGTTTGGGGCTTCAAGGTTTTCGTGCGACCGCTTTTAGAGTATGCATCCCCGGTGTGGTCACCAACGTTGTTGGGAGACATCGACAAACTGGAATCAGTACAGCGCAAATTTACTAAGAAATTACCTGGCATGCGGAATTTGCCCTACGTCACTAGGTTGTCTCGCGTTGGACTCGAGACTTTGGAACTGCGCAGGCTACGTGCCGACTTGATTCTTACTTTTAAAATCGTCCATGGCTTTTTAACAATCGATCTACCCTTCTTCGATCCTTGCCTTTATTCTGCCACTCGCGGCCACTCACTGAAATTGGCCGTTCAGTCGGCTAGGCTAGATTGCCGAAAAAATTTTTTCAGTGTGAGGGTGATAAGAGCTTGGAACGCTCTTCCTGATGAAGCTGTTCAGGCGGGCTCAGTTGACCGTTTTAAGCAACTTTTGGGCAAGATTTGTCTACGGGTTTTTTTAAAAAGGCCGGAGTTCTCCTCTTAATATTTTTTAACATTGACAGGGACTAGTATAAGTGGCCCCAAGCCCTTCTAACTCCCAACCACTCCAGTGGTTGAATCCATTTATTTATTTATTTATTTATTTTATCGACAAAAGTGTGGATTATCGGTAAAAGTGTGGGGTAACTTGATAACCCACACTTTTTGCGATGACGCACACTTCCGCTCACGGTTAACGGGATTTAAACTACGGAAATTTAGCGTGGCGTTGAGTTAGCGTGACGTCACAGCCGTGGTTTAAAGAGAAAATAATGGTAATTTAAAAATGGAACAACGCTATTAGCAGCAGCGCCACGGCTGTGACGTCACGCTAACTCAACGCCACGCTAAATTTCCGTAGTTTAAATCCCGTTAACCGTGAGCGGAAGTGTGCGTCATCGCAAAAAGTGTGGGTTATCAAGTTACCCCACACTTTTACCGATAATCCACACTTTTGTCGATAACTCAACACTTTTGACACTTCCGGATCACGTGATGGGAACGCACACACCACAACCAAAATTATACAGCGTTAAAACCGTAACGCTATGAAAACGTACAAAAGGAATTACTTAACTTGCCGGGATATCCCAAATGAAATCCTTTACCTGCTAACGCTATTTTCGTAACTAAACGAGATCATGTGGCCCACGTCAGCCTATTGGATGACGGCGGAAAATCTGGAACATGGATGCTGTATCAGGGTTCAGACATTTTTTAAATTCTCAATTTCCCTGATATTTCCAGGTTTTTCAGGTGTATCCAATGGCAATTTCCAGGTGTCTACAAGATGTTTAGTTAGGGAAACAGGAAGTAGTTAATGTTTTTATTAATATTTGTACGGAAATAATCCAACATCCCAGAAAAGAGCTGTTTTAGAGACTAGTCCAGACGGAACTAAATGCATTTTTATCACTGGTACAAGTACTAGCCTAAGATTTGGTTTATTGAAGTTACGTTTAAAATGCTGCACATATTACATACATATTAAATCACAAATTAATATTTGCTACTAGCCTAGGATTTTGTTTCTGATCTGCCAATTCAATGGAACTTGCAGATCAGATAGAAAGGCATTTTTTTTTCAAATTTCCCTGTCTTTTCCCTGATTTTCAAAAAAAATTCCTGTTTTCCCTGAAATTTTCCTAATATTTTGGCTCTATTTTCATTTCCCCTGAGATTTCTAGGTTCTCCAGGTTTGGTCTGAACCCTGTGTATTAAAAATATGGGCAACGCTATCGAAAGGGTAAACAGGCGCCTTTAAATCGAGCTACTCGTACGCACTGAGTGAGCCACTTAAACAAGTAAAAATAAGTAAAACTTCTAAAATGTGTGGAAGAAAAATCCTTCCTAAAATGACGGCGAATGGCTGGAAATTGACTTCAACTACTCTGGAAAACATGGAAAGCTCGGGGAAATTATTTCAGTGTGTTTGTGGGAACCCTGTAAAATCGAAAAGTTAGTCACCACAGGCAGCCTGTACGAAAAGCTGATTAAAACCAGCGGATGAAAAAACGAACAACTTAAACTAAAGTTGAAGCCACATTAAAAAAATAAAAAAACATTGTCGAAGCCGGTAAGCCAAAGTGCAGAACCAAGGAGAAAGACCATCTAAACGTCCAGAAGTATAGTTGGGTTTATGCGCTTCAGCCGAAGCAATGGCGTCCGAAGGCGAGAGGAACAATTTTGCTAGGCAATTCCAATGGGAAATTCCAATAGGATCTTTTACACGCCACAATTGACATGAGCATGGGCCTTTCTTCCCAAGGGTTGGCTGAGTCAAGCTCGAACCCGGGACCCTCTGACACACGAAACAGTCATTACCATCATCATTATTATTACATTAGATAGGTGACGTGTCGTGACCTCACAAAGTAACGTTACGTGGTAGGTTGTGCACGGAGCAGAGCCACCTACTTACCGTGGTGCGGGTATATCACAGAACACAGTCACGTGATGGTTATGCGCCATTCCATCCATCAACCCCAATTCATTCAGATACTACTTACTACTTTTAGGCAAGTTAAAACCTTTTTGACCCCTTTCAATTGCCTTGAGAGTTCCACTGAATCTACAGTAGTTTATTAGAGTCGTTTAGACTCTTATGCGAACGGTTTGTCTGTCTGTCTGGGTGTCTGTCTGTCTGTGTTCGCACTATAGCGTTTGAACGAATTATCAGATTTCTGTCAAATTTTGCACACAGATTCTATGGCACATTTCTAGGTCTAAGTTCGAAAATGGGTCGAATCCGTCGGGAAAATCCTCCACTAGAAATAATCAACGATTTTTGTTCACAGCAAACGCACGAAGTTCGTTATTTTTTCTTCAGCCGACTGACGTCATCCATCCACCGACCTATCGCTGGTAACAATGCAGCTCTCGTCAGCGGCAGACGTCACCACCAGCGGACCAATAGCTGGTAACTTGCTCAAATTATTCTACGGGTCATTTACGTAAGTACGCAGCCCCACGGATATGTACGAAATTACTGGATAACACTGAATGAGAAAGGTGTGCACCGCCATGCCATGCCCACCGCAGCTGATCAAAAACTAGAACCGCGAGCGGCCACGGGTTTTACGTGCTGTGTACGCGTCGTGGAACCGCGGTCAAGAAATCAATTGGGTTTTGGGATTGTTTTCTTTAAGGAGGGGTCTGGTGTTAGACAATTAGTAGCCATATCGATTGCTGTATTCGCAAGAGAAAACAAATCGACTCTCAGTATAATTGCTTTAAACGGGTTGGTCTATTTCGACCTTATCAAGCCATGAATTTTACCTAATGCTGTAACCAATAGCCAGTGATCAATGCTCCACCAAGTCGTCGTTAAATACCGAAATAAATGTAGTTCGTCGTTTGTCGAATTTCGAATTGATGAGCCGAAAATGGTTCTTGAAAGAATCGGGATGGGGACTGGAATGCCAGAAATGGCGATTGGGGCCTTGATGTTCCAAGTCTTGAACTCTCTTGATAAGTTACTATTGTCGTTTTGGGGTATAATGCGATACTGAAGTAATTGTTGGAAACAATTAATTTGCGTTATGGCTTATAAATGGCATGTTTTAATTTGTTTCAAGACTCAGCTGTCAAAGATGGTTTTGGCTTGAACTGTTGAAAGTGTGACGTCACGGGATGAATTGTTGCCATCACTGATCTTGATGCGTGATTACTGCAGCAACGGCGACCGGATGCTTCAATGTTAAACAAACGATATCCAGATGGAAATCCAGGTAACGTTGTCACCATCGCAACACCACTCCTGCAACCACCTTCAAGCTACGCGATAGCATTCCGGATTCGTTGCATAAACGCATCCTAACCATGACATCCAGCGACCAGCATTGGTCGTCGTTACAGTTCAGGGGAACGATAAAGAACAACACCTTCCCATTTTCTCGTGGATAAAGTGCAATCGGTACGGTGGTTACAACGTCAAAGACTTTCAAAAATTAAGAACTACTTGGTCGTAAGATGAGCTAGTCAGCGTCAGGTTTCCTTAGCAACTTCCACTCCCCTTCCTACTCCTCCCCCCCCCTCTCCCCAATCATCTTCACCGTGCGGGTGGTTCATATCTGTCAAAACTCTGTTTACGCTCGAGTGCCCTAATTTCACCCTTACTTGTTTACCCGCCTGGTTGGGTTAATGTGGCCCCTACCCAGGCACGTGACTTTCCTGCCTTCCCGAGTCAACAAAGATTTAATAAAGTGGGTGTCAACGGTGCAGTGCCCGGATGTTGAGCGAGGAATTAAAACGACTTTTATGAGGGACAGTACTTAAAGTCGGTTTATCAAATCGTCGCGCAATCCGTCCCCAAGCATCATTTTGTTGCAGCCCTTAACTCGGCGCCACCAGTTATGCTCTTTTAAACCCATTCAAAATTGCGTAGAGAAATTCAACTAAGGGTTCCAGAAGGGGTTGGGGGCCCTGTACGTCTCTCGGAGCTAGCAAAAAGAATTAATTTTCAGAATTTTAGGAATCGGTCGTTATTTGCGACTTGGGGGAGGGCCGCAGAGGAAATAAAATGGGCCACCAAGTTTTCGTGACCCCCCTCCCCTTCCAAACCCTGGAAAAATCGTGATCCCCCCCCCCCACCCCACCCCACTCAAGGTCCAAACAGTAACAATCTTCAAGTTTTCATAACCTCCAAAGTATTAATCGGTGTGATTAATGTGGCCAATAGGATTAAACTTGACGGCCGTTCGCTGTTTGGATAAGATCACCACCTTCAAAGGTCGATCCTTTTGGAAACCTGGTGGCTTCTCTTATACCAGTTTTTGTTTTGGGTGGATATCACAACTTTCTTAGGAATGTGAACGTACAAAAGGTCACATCGTCTTATCTTCATTCTACCTTTTTTTTCTAGAGGAATTTTATGTCTGTAAATTTTCATATTGATAATTTTCACATCTGCCGTTGCCGAACTAGTCGTTGCATTAACCGTTAAATTGATAAGATTTGGTTATTGTATGTACATGGTTTACATGCTTCTTAAGTTACCTCAATCCTATTTTTGCGCACACTGGTTAACAAATGCTGATTTTCGTTTGCTTCACTCACTCAATCAGCGCACCTCCCTTAAGTTGCTTCTCCCGAGGTTAATGTTAACCTGTACAATGAAGTTGGAATTGCTCACTCAATCAGCGTACCCCCCTTCAGTTGTTTTGTTTATCCCTGCATCTTAACCTTACATTTTCCACAATTTGCAACGATTTCGGCAGCGTTGGGATTTATTCTCGACATGGTAAGATATGCTTTTAGTTGCTAAGAGTTACAGACATACGTAACTTAGGTCTGTGATCATCAAAAGGTCACTCCCGTCTTATCTTCATCTCTACCTTTTTTTAAAGGAATTTTGTGTCTATAAATAATTAGCTGTTACATCAGCCAAATTGAGAATTCTTTCGTTTGCTTTCTTCGTTCAAATTTTGGATGTTCGTGGATGTTTGTATTGTTGCGTAACCATCATCTAACTTGCACCCCTTTATAATTACGCAATTCACGGCATCAAATAATAATGACTAATTGTTTTGTCCTTCGTTACAGATCAGCTTTTACTTCGTCCATGCTTTTACAATAAATCTAAGGACCATGGTTGATCGTCTAATCTATTTTTGTTGGTTGAAATCTTTGGTTGCTACATGGAAAAGAAACGAAATTTAAATTCCCTGGTTGCAAATTTCAAAACCCTCCCACGCGTTAATCTTGACCCCTACAGGCTCCCAAACCAACAAAAGGACAATGTTAAATCACTGTGCATTCGTGTGTAAACGCTAAGCTGTGTAGGCTTTCACAACTTTTCGCTAGCCATGAGCAAAGACAGGCTTTAACACGGTAACAACGGTACTTGGTAGCTAGCTACTTAGCTAGACAGTGTCATGAAAACACTATCATATAAAAAAAAAAAACTAAAAGTGGTAAAAGGGACCGCCGAGTTCCGAATGGTTCGGCCCTTCAAAGGAGTGACATCAACACACCAAAACATTAGAATAGAGAGAACCCGACGGTGCAAGCAAAAGCCAAGAAGCACCCCCCCCCTCCC
>JAHWFP010010954.1:6952-29664 GCA_023313725.1 Lithobius niger | reverse complement strand
CCACAAATATTCAGCAAAAACGTTCATCAAAAATATGATTAATACCACAAATGTTCAGCAAAAACGTTCGTCAAAAATAACACCAATAGGTTCAACTGAAATAATTCCATCACGCCACGAAATGCCAAACAATCTTAGCGAAACAAGACTGATGTAAAAGCCTGATGAGATGACTCGAGACTTACACAAAGAGGTGGTAATATTGAGAAGAGACCAAGAAAGACCAAAAAGCTTGTCTCGAGCCAGGATAGGTGTGGCCAGCCGCTTTTTTGAAAACGTGGGGTAAATTAATACCTGCTTCCATAAACTACACTAGATGGCGCCACGTGTAAATGGCTGGTAAGTGACGTCGCATCGCACCCACCAGAGCGTCAGTAAAACTTGGAAAAAATATTTAAAAAAACGGTGGCCTCGATAGCGTCATTCTGTCGTTATTCAACAGTGGTAATAGCGTCAATATATTCGGAAATTTTAAAAACAAAATACTCGACGTGGGGTCAATTGGAAGTTGAAGAACTTAGCTGTGTTCGATTCAAACCGTTTTCAGTTAGTTATAGTTTGAACCAAGGCTGAGGAGTGGCTTGCTTTATGCCTGTTTCACAGCAGACGACTTTTATTATTATTATTTTTTTATGTACCCAAGCCGGTCGCAGGATTCGATCCGGCAATCAATTGGCTGGCAGCTAGCCATTCTGACCAATAACTGGGTATGCTTACTCACCTTCTTCGGGGGTACCGAGGGATCCCTCACAATAGACATGTTGAACATTTGGACTTTTTTAAAGCGAGTAATTAAGTACTAGCTGTACCCCGATGTTACGTCGGTGCGAGTATACTACTTTTCTGGGCAGCATGAAATGAAAACGGCCGCCAACCGCCCTCCTCTCTCCTCTCATTCCCAGTGTGTGGTCAGATTCCGTCCCCCTACAACCCACCCAGCATTCTTCCCCCCCACTGTGGGTTCTAAATAACCCCCCCCCCATTCCTGCTCTTCTTATGGACCTAAATCGCGTTTTGAATGGCGGGCACCACTGTTATTGTCAGTGGGGTTGTACTGCCTGTTTCTCCGTTTTGATACCAAGCGCAATAAGCCCACAACAATGATCGTGCATGCAGTGATTGTTACTCAACCAACTTTGAAACTGTTCAACTGGGCTCTAATAGCCCGCATTATGGAAGCAGTTATTTCGTTTGACTCGGCTCTAATAGGCAGCATTTTTGAAGCAATATTTCGTCTGTTACAGATAGGACACATCCGTTCAAATTGTCGGCTACTCGCCCTCTTTCATTTTAGTGCATGACGAGTTTGGTGTGTGCACTTCATCCCGACTAAGCGTATTATATACAGCATAGATTTTTTTTACAGCATGATCATTTTGTTTTAGTGGCGGTAAGTAGGTTTGATCTCTATGACGATGCTCAGCAACGAAAGCTTGGCCAGCTGAGGGGCCGAGAGGCCTTGCCAGTAGGCCAAGTGACGACGACACCATCTGGTGGCAATTGCTCAAAGCAGTTACTAATTTCACCAAAATACTTACCACTGGCAGAGAAAGCGTGGCCTTACACACACACACTCCACACTGAGGTGGAGCAACAGTTAAATTTCGTCGCGTTTCTGGTGCCAACCTTTTGCCTTTCAAACGTTACTGGCAAGCGAATAATACCAGTTGGCTCGCTCGCCCATTTTCTTTTGCCACAAGAGTCGGGGAGGGGGTCTGTTGGAAGACCGATAATGGTCCCTAGGGCCATGTGGCGCTTTGATTTGCTTCTCCGTCCGTCCGTCTGGTTGGTCTGGACGCAACAATAACAAGGAGGGCAACACTCGTAATACATCAGGCAAAAATATGGCGCCCTCCAGCCTCCAGGGCTGGCCCTGGCAGTTGCCATGACGATGCACGTGGGACAACCCTGCTCGGACAAAAGCGTTCCCAGCGCTGGACTAGGCGACCGTAAATTGGGAGAAGATCGCACACCCCCAAAAGAAAAAAGCCACAGAAAGAAAAATCAAGGAAGAAAGAAATAAACAAAAAAAAAAGGTAAAAAAAAAAAAGAAATAAAACACTAACCGTTGGCAGCAAAGAATTTTTTTTTTGTCTGTAAATTGAAAGTGGGCTCAAAAAGCACTCGTAGACCAGCTTGTGTAATTCATCTGTTTACAGTGGAAATCGGTTGTGGAAAACGGTTCAAGTAGCAGTAGTGTTTGTATACAGACAGGGTCACTGGCAAACACGTTATGTACCAAATGATGTGAATGCCAAATAGGAGGGAAAAGTTGACACTTATCCCCCCCCCCCCCCGCCCTGTCTTTTAAATCCTATTGAACAATACGGTGGCTAAAAAGGTTTTTAAAAACTGACGTTTTTAACAAAAAAAAATTCGGACGAACGGGGCTATGCATGGTGTTCCATACAAATACAGATAAAAGTTGGGTAGGTTGGTCACAAGGGCACGGAAACAAGGAAACAAGTACCCCCCGACTCCCCCCAAATGTGCCGCTCGTATCTGAAATGATGGATTTGAATTTACACCATTGCAAAGCACGTATAATACTGTGAACTTACAAGTTATGGTCCGATATACGCATGTATTTTTTTTTTTAATAACACCAAACTAACTACACAAAATTTCAGAACGAAAAATAACCTCACTAGTATCCTGGAAATTTCCGACAGACCGTTCTCGTCTGTCTTCTTCAGGCACTCACACTTTTGTCAAAACCCTGTTCCACATCGTTGTGGTTCTCACTTTTTGAATCAAGCGCTTTACGTGGCTTCCCGTAATTGTCACGCCAATCACACACGACATGGCTGTATGCCTCTCGTTGGTAGGCTTTATCAGGGTTGGCATTATTTTTCAGATGTTGCAGGAGTTTTGATGATAGCCCTAGGCCCTTGAACGCAACCATCCAATACCTACTGAGGGTGGACTTCTGCGAGAGGCTTACAGCACTGTGGCGTGAGTGATTGGCCTGACAAGTACGTGAGGCCACGTAAAGCGCTTAATTCAAAAAGTGTCAACCACGACGATGTAGAACAGAGTTTTAACAAAAGTGTGAGTTCCTGCAGAAAACAGGCGAGAAAGATCTGTCGAGAATTTGCACGATACTATTCAGAAATTCTTCATCCTGAAATTATGCGCAGTTAGTTTGAATTCGTTATGAACTTTCAGAGCAAGAACCGTTATGGAATTTTGTCATACGTCCTGATATCTTCAGGCGTCTTTGATTTTTCCTGGAAAAACGCTCTTCGTTAGCAAACTTCTACGCCCTATATCTCGGTAACGGTTCATTTTCGGGTATGGGTTTGTTAACATTCCGCGCCCGCTATAACCACCCAACGTTGTCAGTATAGTTATGGAACACCCTGTAGAAACAATAACAGTATTCCTAAACTCACCTCATAGCTCAGTGACCGATTACATTAAAACCAACCGATTCACCGAAACAGTGGAACACTATACAGTAGACTGCTAAGGATGATAAGTGAGCAGCAATCCTGATGAAAACAAATTTTGTGTAAAATTCAAATGTCTATGTTCGATATTCTTATAACGATGCGCAAGGGTACTGAACATACCCCGGTCACACCTACAGGGTGGTCCACAAAAAACTGACGACCCAAGATTTTCTAAGTCCAACTTGCCTAGTTAGCACCCCTCAGAACCAGGAGAGGACAGAAATCTTCCCGTTTCATAAGATTTGATTTCTGTCCTATCCTGGTTCTGAGGGGTACTAACTAGTAAAAGTTGGACTTAGAAAATGTTGGGTCGTCAGTTTTTTGCGGACCAACCCGTATATTGAAACTTCTTGGTGCGCAAGCTTTACAAACCCCCAATTTCCATTTAGAATTAGTGGAAAAGTTGCGAAAAAACGAGAATTTTCAAGAAGGTATAGCAACGACAATGACCAACAAAAGCCTATCGCAATGGCCGCTTTATGTGATAGAATGAAAAGCTGTTCCTCCCACGTCAGGCTATATTGGCACAGAGCCCATTTGTAAATACCCCAACAGAGCCAACTTGTAGAGCCCTCACAGAACCCTCTTCTAGAGCCCTCAGCGATTTACGCGGGGAGTTATAAGGTTTCGCTCCGCGCTGAAGTGTGAACAGTGTGACGCGCGCGAGCGGTAATGATGAGATTAACGTCAGTCTTGCAAATAAACTTAACTTTTTGCCTGTAATCATAGATTATGTACGACACTGAAATGTGCATCCAGATCACTTAATAAACAGCGGGAAAGAAGGGTTATGGGCACAGATTTTACAAAGTAAGTTTTGAGGACACTCAAGTGTAAACTCACTTTCGTATAGGTAGATCTAGGACGATATATGGTAAACTGCGTTTACCGGACAAGCAGATTCACGGCTTAAGGCGTAGCCAGCATCGATACGTCCGCTTTGAGATTATGGGATGGCAGCCGCCATGATGATTTTCATGGGGCTACACAATGTTGGAGAAACACAAGTCCGACGAGTAGGGTAAAACACGCATGGCTACAGTTACACCGTGATAAATTTATCCTGGCACAGACAAAAATTTGTACTAAGTTTCCAATAGCTGTTCGATTTTAGAAATTGCTGTTTGCATCATTTTTAAGATATACATAGCTTTCACATTTGTGGCAACCTGCTCAATACATGACTTACCGTCATCGCACAATTACGACAGAAATGATGAATTATGGGATGCGTATCCCAGGACGATATATGGTAAACTGCAATATAGTAATCCTACAATATATTTATTTATTTATTGTATTTACAAATTATTGTAACCCCCTATAAAAAGCATGACAACAATTTCAAATTAAAACAACAATTTCGTGAATCTCATTCAAGCGAGAGCGGAGACGAGAACGGAATACAATCAGGCGCCTTCATATTTTTTTTTTTAATTTGGCGGCGCCTACGGTTGTACCCAGTTCTCGCACTCGTCTCTGCTCTGTATATATAAATAAATATATATATATATATATTTTGTATATATTGTATATATATATTACAAACAAAAACGTCAAGTGTGCCATAAAAAAGGGGGATATATGATTGAATTTTCACTTGTTAACACTGATAAAAATTAATGCTTTTTAATTGAAATAATCAAATTTACAATTGAGAAAATTCCATCTGTTTAGGTGCTGTTGTGCTTTACGTTTTAAATATATGATTGGTAAAGCACAACAGCACCTAAACAGATGGAATTTTCTCAATTGTACATTTGATTATTTCAATTAAAAAGCATCAATTTTTATCCGTGTTCATTTTAACAAGTGAAAATTCAATCATATATCCCCCTTTTTTACGGCACACTTGACGTTTTTGTTTGTAATCCGTGTACCTTTTTTTACATCTATGACGTCGCACTACAAAGCTGTACGCATGCAGTCTTTACGCATGCAGTCGATTGTTGCTGGCCCCTTTGAAACAATTCAACTCACCTCTGAAAGCCTCCATCTGTGAAATAAATACGCAATTCTATCGTTTTTAGCTGCAGGCCTCGAAATTAACAACGTAGCTTAGTTTGGTTTAAAAATATATGCGTTTAGCTGAAACACGGATTCTTTCATTTTACCGTTCAACAATCGTCTTTTTAGCAACGACATAACACGTGGACGAAGAATGAATCTGGAGTTTGCTGAGTGGCATTGTTCCCTAAATACAATGGTTAAAACAATCAAAATGATCGTTTAGGGTCCCGTAACTCTGGAATGGATCGACCAATCGAAAAAGTGATCCATATAAGGTTGAAGCCTAGGAAAATTTCTGGCTCAGATCATGTTTCAGATTTTAGGTAGGTGCAGCAGTTTTTTCTGAAACCGTGTCAGCCAAGAACAAGAACAAGAACAACGACAACTACAACAAGTGAACAGTTCTCAAATTTACGTGTGGCTCCCTACGTTTACTCTTGCACGGAATTGCATAAAAGTTGGTGTAAAGTTTGGAAAAGTTGCTATCTGCTATCTGGCCAAGTTTGGTCGAAATATATTGAATAGAAACGGGAGAAATTAATAGGTTTAGTTTTGCTGGAGAGAGGACTTCAATCATATATATACACGTGTATATATAACTAGAGGAAGTCTGTGCCTTGCATGGGGCCGGTCCCGGGACATTTTCCCGACGACTTGTCAGATTGATCGACCACTCATGCCTGGCTCCTTTTTGGACCTCGCTGTCAAAAGTAGATAAGGTTTAGAAAGAAGATTGGATTCGACAAATATGCTGTTATTTATCGAAATTTTGTTTCTATAAAATTCCACTTTTAAAATTATGGAGAGGATGTTCGTAAACAGGTCGCGTATTGCAGAGAAGCCGCAACTTCAGTAAAACTGTCTCACCCTTAGCCTAGAACGTTACACGACTTCAACCTGCTTAATCATAAATTCTTAGAAATCTATAAACGACTTTTCGTTTTGAGGTGCAAACAAAGTAAATACGTATGAAAGGTATAATTTGTTTGAATGGTCGTGAAAGAAATTCCTCAGTGAAGGCGCAGTGACGTGCACAGAGAACGTCACTACCCTTTTCGTAAACAATATGTCCTTTTTGTGCCGATATTTGCTGGTTCTGGCAGGGCCAATGAAAGGTCCTAAAGAACTAAAAAGGGAGAAAAAAATAGGCCTGAAAAAAAGCAAAGAGCCAGCCATATGGGGGGGGGGGGACCTACCATATGGGCATCTGAAGATATTTGTCACAAAGACAGAACGTGCAGTTTTGTTTTATGTTTTTTCTTCTTTGTTTTGCTGTTTTCTCTCCCCCACAAAATATAAAATAAAAACAATTCCAATTGAGCTGCAGCAGCAATCGAACCATCCACAGTTTTCCCTCCTTCCTCTTCAATACATTCCAGTCGCAGATGTTAGAGTCGGCAATGCGTTGCCAAATCACTATAGCAACCACAAGAGGCCAGAGTGCTAAATTGTATGTGGGTAAACTGAAAAGCCGGAACAACGACTAAAAAAAAAAAAGAACTTCATTCAACACCAAGGGAAGAACTGCTGCTGCCGTCTGGTCCCAAACAGATAGGAATTAGTAATGATCGGCTCGGTTCACCTCGTTGTATCAGAGATTTTTGGAGCGCTCGGCTCGGGATCGGCTCGGCAGGAAAACATGTGCTCGGTAAGTACAAAAAAAAAAATTTCCTACGACTAATAAGGTTGGTGTTATCACTACGAATCGTTTTCAACCATTTGAACCATTTGAAGTGTATGAGGCATGCACTTAGGGGGCTGCGTACAAAATGACGTCACACAAATATTGTCCTTTTTCACACTTTTAACTTTTTGAACCCCCCGCCCCCCAATAAATGACGACAAAAAACGTGGTACCCCCTGTTACAGATGCAGATAACTGACGACCTTTTAGTCTTCTGTAGAGCGGAAATGACTGGGAAGACTACAGCAACGACAAGTTCTGTCTGTCAGTCGCGTTTATCAGTGGCAGTTAAGTGGGCTACAAAAAACATGGCAAATTAAAACATCATTTTCTAAAATTTCAATATTCAAATAGCTAATAGGCTTTCTGGACGTAACGCAATGAAATAATCAAATTTGGTCGTGGCATTTAACCATTACAGGAAGACGTGCAATTGTAAAAGACAAACGGATTCCGTTAACGACACATATTAGTTTCGTATAAAAAAGAAACTCTCGACATGTTGCATGAATGAATAGTCCTACTCTCGAACATAATTTTCCGTTAGCTGTCACTTACGAAATTAAAATGGCAGGTAATAAAAAAAAAATTAGGCCTAAAATCACGTTGCCGTAGTCTCGACAGCATGTTGCATAGATTAATAGGCCTACTCGAATCCAGTTCTCTGTACTTAGAAAATTAGGCTTATAAAAGCTGTCAATTATATGCTTAAAATCTAGGCCTAAAACTTAACACATTTTAAATCGGCATTTGTGATGGGAGATCGCAGTTGCATTGCGTGTTAGAAGTGTGCACCTCAACTTTTTCGTTGAAAAAATGGCGGAAGTGTACGGGAGACAACCTTAGTTCTTTGCACATTTCTGTGGTAACTTTCATGATTTGCGACAGGCTGTGCCCCTCACTTCCCTTCCACACTGGGAGGAAGACGTGACTTAGGTAATGAAACTAGTGAGGGAGTTACTTAATCCGTTCTGTTCTTTGTCAGAATAACTATATATAAGCAAAATTCTGGAACTTTCTTTCACGGCTATCAATTTTGGTCAAATTAACACTTTCCCTGTTATTTTCTTGTCCAAAGGTAGAAGAAAATCCAGTAAATGCGTAAACACAAGGTACAATAGTACGTTTCGTCTCCCGCTTTGGGAGTCGTTTTGCTTTAAGGGGGCACCTACCCTCAAAATATACCCAAAATGTATTTTTATTTTTTTTTTAGGTTAGTCTGGTGCGGTTACATGTATTCTACGTGGTTCAACAGTTTTTTTTAATTAACCCGAGACCATTTATGGCTAAAAATATAATTTTGTTGGTTTATTTAGCTTTACGTGAGGTTATAAGTTTCACGTTCAAAATTGATTTGCTTGGAACGCGAATATCGCGAGCGGTCAATCACCAAATACATCATAACTTTACTTAGAATTGAGATAATGACTTGAAATTTTTTACACAAGTTCCCAGGTATGGTGACTATAAAGTGAACCAAAATCATACTTCTGCACACTTCCGGTGTAGTTTTAAAAAAAAATCCCAAAATTCGGGCTATATAATTTTATAATATACGCAAGTTGTGATTATATTATAAAATAAAATAAATTGTGGTATCAAAATTATTTTGGTTCATATGATAGCCCTATGTATACAATGATTTAGAGCCCAATCTTGTTCATGTGCAACAAATTTTGCCGACGTTATCAAAGTAGCAGTAAAAAAGTGTACTAAAAATTGCCAAAAGTGTACTGGTACGGTACTCCCACAAAAAATAGACCAATTTAAAATTTAAAATATGTCCTAGACTCGTATTTCAACACAGTTTAAGGTTAAAAAAAGAATTATGACTCTAGGGCAATTACATTAAAAGAAAAGAATTTCCAAAGGTAGGCCTCAGTTTAGTGTAGGTGCCCCTTTAAAACAAGTCACATTAATAACCTAAAATCCACGCAATTCAACAAGATGCATAGGTGGCACCAGGGCATAGTAATTCCTACTGTCGCAACGTGCCGCCACAGAACTTGTGCAAATAGCGCTCACTGCTTGATCAAGGACCGCAGAGGCACAGACAACATGGCGCTGGTAATCGTAGCTTAAGCCGGCCGACATTGGAGTTCAAAGATGCCAGTAAATACACATTGCGCTGTCGCGAACATCCACCACAGGTCGTGGGTATTTTAACAAACCGCGCCCATGGTAAAAGTTAGCGAACACAATTTACCTTCACAAAACTCGCTTTCCTTATTGTTGTTTGCCGGCCATTTTTAAGTTGCCATACCATCTTTTTTTCTGCACACACACAACGTTTATGACATAGGAATAAGACGGCCACCAACGCTGCATGGTGTAGTTTACCATACGTCGTCCTAGGTCAGGGATGGCGAACCTTTTTTTTTTTTTACACATGTGCCAATAAAACAAAAATTAGCTTAAAAATCATGCAGTGTGTGCCACATGAGTGCCACTTCTGTTCCCTCAGATGCTAATTTTTCGATGCGTGGTTCGTGCAATTTGAGCTTCATTTTGATGCGTGCTTTCGCTATTGTCTTCCAGGAGGCGATCCCGTGTGGTCGAATAGGTAGTGTTCATGTGCGAGTGTAATTGTTAGCAATAGCACTGTAGCTGGACTCATGTCACTAATGATACAAATGCCAACTTTTTCATGGCGGTCAAAGTTGCAAAGAAGTTCGTTCCTACATTGAAATATAAGTTGATCTACATTTGGTAGTTTTTTTTTTCCTTGCAGCCCAATCCTGATGCTATATACCGTATAGAGAAAAAGAGAAGAGGAGGAAGGCAAATTAAAGCTTCCTTGCTGTAACTCCTTAAAGGTGCGTTTCTTTGTAAGGGAAAAAACACGTCATCGTGCGCGAATTTTTCGAAAGGATCGCGTGCCACTAAAAAAGCCCTTGCATGCCACCTCTGGCACGCGTGCCATAGGTTCGCCACCCCGGTCCTAGGTTGTGTGTTATCCGGTGATGGAACTCCGAAGTTTAGGTTTCAAGAAAGTTTGAAATGTGTAGAAAAACAGTTGTAGTTTTTCCTAACTAGCCACCGTAGTAACAACACGCGTTTCTTCCCGTTTGCTTGTGTCCTATGGAGTATCACGACTGTTGCTTTCCATAGGAATTTATGCTCCTAATAAATACGAAGTGAGGTTATTGCTCTGAGGTGGCAGAAGCATAGGTGCAACCATAATAATAATAATAGAAAGTTTGGTGCAATTGCACGCAGGTCAGGAAAGGACCCTGCAAGGTCGCTAACATCCAGCCTTCATGCAGAAGTGCAGGGACAACAAACTACATATAGTCAACTGCAATTGGTGTAATTGCACACCAATGCACACCAATTGCACACCAATGCACTCTGTTGAATTGCACAATGTTTAGCTTTTTTAACATGACTTAGTTTAAATTTATGTTTTGTTTGTTTTTCTTATCTTGCTTGAAAACGGCTCCAAACTGAGATGAAATGTCGTAATTTGAAACTTTTGGCGCTTTTAAAGAAACTGCTTTATAATTTGATCTTGTTTTTTTTTTTTTTGCAATTCCGGCAGTTATGCGAGCAACAATCTGATCTCGGCTTACTTACAGGTCACAGCACTTTCTCGTCCACCGCCACAATAAATGCCGGTGATATCGATGTAAAAGGAATACTAGCCAATTCCTGATGTTAAGGATCACAATAGTGTGCAACTTTAACGTTATTACCACTGACCTTCGATACGCAAAGAAGTAATGCCAGAAGAAATAAACGGAATTTGTACTCTTTATTGGCATTTTTCAGCTTTACAGATTAATTTTGATGGTTTATCGTCAAAATTGCCTGCCCTGAACTCCCGCTAACCTCTTTTTATGTCCCCGCCACACGAAGGCAGACTACAAACCAGAAGCCCTGGAACGACGTCGTCGATAAAAGAAAATAAATTTCCAACAACAAAGTGCCTCCTCTTTTTTTTTTCATTATGATTTTCCCCGGTAAAGACCTGACGAGTAACTCTTTTCTGCTCCGAAGAATTTTACCGGTGGTCCACAAATAGAGTTTAATTCGACGTTTCCCCGTTGTCGAATCGACCAACAAAAGGGCAAGAAGTTTAATTGCTGGACGGCCCAGTGGGAGAAGGCAATCTAGCTGTGGGCGCGGTTCTGTAATCCTGGGGCCCAACCAAGCAAGCCTACTTGAGCCGCGTCTTCGGCCTCTTGCAAACCGCCTTCTTCCTTGCTGTTTTCCCCCTTCCAAACAACCCTTTGAGCCCCCCCACCAGCAAACAAGTTGGACTTTTAGATAACTTTGGCAACGTGGTCTGCACCGACTATTAGGGGCTGCAAACAAAGAAGAGAAACAGTACGCAGGGTTCGAACCTTGCAGAAGAAACCATTTTCAAGACTTTTGAAGGCTAACTTACAACCAATTCCACGGCTCTTTGGAAGGTCTATACCATCAAAATTACCTTTCACACTTCCAGCATTTTGCCAGATGTCATTGTTAGCACCATATTGTGTTCCTAATTAGACCATCATAAACAATGACTAACATTAAGTCCCCCTCCCGCCAATGGGGAAGGTGGGAGGAGAATTGCAGCAACTTTCATCAAGTGGAACTGCACATGCTCAGCTGCCCCTTCTGGCAAAAATTGTTTGCGCTGCATGGCTCCTCTCTTTTTTGTTTTCTATTTCCAGTCCAATCCAAGTGAAGCACCATTCTTGGACGAAATGGATTCGGCTGACAAACTAATTCTATTCATTTAGTTAATTTTACACCTACACTACTGTATGCATCAACCTCACAAACTACGCTCACAAAATTCAAAGCCTTGCAAGGCTCCGACAACAAAATTTCTAATTTTCAAGGCTTTTTCAAGACTTGAATTTTCGGTTTTTCAAATTTAAGGTTTTCAAGGAATTCAAGGCCTTGTATGAACCCTCTGGACGTAACTTTGCTCGTTTGGCAACTTGTGAACAACGTTATTCGAATAACAAATACCAAGATTTAGGAGATTTCGAGTCAGGAGAGTTTAGTGCTGGAGGTACCGCCTACACAAACATGCTGCAGAGAGAATTCCTAGTTCAGACAATTGCTCCTAGAGAGCACTAGTACATCCACTTGTGATTTTCTGATAAATCTTTATGTCCTAGTGAAACTACTTTACATAACAGGCCGGGGCTTGTACGCAGACAGGGACTCGTCATTTCGTCGCTCGCGCGCCACATGGATACACAGTACTATACATATAATTAAGAATTTATAGGGTTGGGGAGGAGAATTTGTGACCGAGACCCCATACTGAAGCGTCCTAGATTCATTCCAATTAGTTCCGTCTAAGTTTATAGAGGGCGCCATGAGTTTTATGTGGGAATTTCTACTCAGTTTTCAGCGCAAAATTAAACTAACCTAAACGAAACTAGCTTGTATTTAATTATTATTTAGTTTAGTTGAGTTGTAATTTAGTTCACTTTAGATTTGGGCTGAAAAATGAGCAAAAATTACCAGACGGAACACGTGGCGCCCTCTGAAAACTCGGATGGAACTAATACAAATGGATCTAACACGTTTCAATAGGGACTTTAAATTTAGAGTTACAAATTCTCCTTCCCAACCCTATAAATTCTTGATATAATGAAAGAGCTTGTGGAGTCGCCACTTGTGTGCTCCACAATGGCCGCCTTCAATTTCATGCCTTTATGTTAAACATACCCAGATAACCCTCTAACTACCTAATAGGCTGTCCCATTATTTATATATAGCATTTTGCTACATCACATGACGTCCTGCTGTATCACTATTTATACCACAGTTAACAGGAAGTAAACTGTGGTATAACTAGCGATACAGCAGGAAGTATACAGCAGGTGATACCAGCTAGAAGTCACATCATCGAAAAATCCTTTTTTTTTTATATAATAACTATTATCATCACTGGAACTCGCACTAAACGTCTTTATTGTTAACTTGTCTCACGTTCTAAGTCATTATTTGTACCACTACGTTATCTAGAGCGATCTAGAACTTTTCAGTTTTTGCTATCCCAGTCAACTTCCGGTAATGGCCGGGGCTTTTACCTCGATGCTAAAACGCTTCTCAAAACACTTTGGACAATATAGTGGTACAAATAATGGCTTCAATAGCGCTACAGCTACAGATTGTTCTAAGATATGACTTCCGGCTGGTTTCACCCCTTTCCTTATACGTATAGTACTCTGTATGTGCGGTGCGCGAGCTACGAGACGACGAGTCCCTATGGGCTTGAAAAAGGGTTGTGTGAAGCCATGCAAGAGGGAGAGTTACCCGCTCCCGATTTTTGGTGCCTTTTTGGGATGCTCGGGGATGTCGTTTCATCAGCATTCCGCCTTCTTAGAACAGCTTGGGGACAAATCTTTAGCCGCCAATTTTCGGTGCGAAGTTGCGTTCTGTGGCATAATAAGCCCTCTTATGAAACGCTCACACCATTCTTGCACTTACAGCTAGTCTATACCCTGCTCCACGGCTGTCTGCCGTTATGTGCGTATCAAGTGACCGGACTAGTCCTATCAGAAGGCCAAACAGCTGCTTTTCTCGTTCGCCACCGGCTAACTCATGGTGTCGTCAGGGCAGAGAGCCGTTGCGCGTGGCTTAGTTTACTTTTATTCAAATCACTCTAGAACAGGGTTCAGACAATTTTTTAATTCTCAATTTCCCTGATATTACCAGGTTTTCCAGGTGTATCCAATGGCAATTTCCAGGTGTTTACAAGATGTTTAGTTAGGAAAACAGGCAGTAGCTAATGTTTTTATTAATATTTGTACGAAAACAATCCACCATCCCAGAAAAGAGCCGTTTTAGAGACTAGTCCAGACGGGACTAAATGCATTTTTATCACTGATATTAGTACTAGCCTAAGATTTGGTTTATTGAAGTTACGTCTAAATTGCACATATTACATACATATCAGTAAACAAATGATGGAGTTCTTTACGGTGAAAAATTACAATATTTCCCGAGACTTTATGTCTAATATCTTAACTTGGTGAGGATGAGTGTTAATCAAGTTGGACAAAAAGTCTCGGAAAATACATACATATCAAATCATAAATTAAAATACTTGCTACTATAGCCGAGGATTTTGTTTCTGATCTGCGAATTCAATGGAACTTGCAGATCAGGCAGAAAGGCATTTTTTTTCCCAAATTTTCCCTGTCTTTTCCCTGATTTTCAAAAAAAATCTTGTTTTCCCTGAAATTTCCCCGTTATTTTGGCTCTATTTTCATTTTCCCTGAGATTTTCAGGTTCTCCAGTTTTCAAGGTTTTGTCTGAACCCTGTAGAATTGTTAGGAGATGACCACTCCTAAGCATCAATTCTAGAAACTATATGTTGAACTTGTCATGGAAAATAGCAATATTTTAGTATTCCTCTCTAATATTAGTTTCGTGGCTTCCCCCGTAGGACTGCCAAAAGCAATTGGAAAGTCGAGTATAAGATACAAACCTGTTTTGTCTTCAATTTATGACCATTAAACATCTCTTGACTCTATGCAGCAAATTTATAAAACTGATAAGGGTTCCAAAGTCAGTCAACAAATGGCAATGCGCATCAAAACTCGTAGATTTGATTATTTTCTTAGCGTTGCGGAAGGTACCACTGAGATGGCCTTTTATTTAGGGGGCTTTGGAAGGAAACGAGTTCCGTCCTGACATAACAACCAATAACACCAGTCCAATTCCAGGGCAGGAATACAACTTAGAAAGCCAACCATCCAACCGTACTCTTGACTTCAGTCACCCCAATCCCTAGACAGCTTCCCTCTTGTGTCGTAATGAAGAAAATAGGGGTGCACTGCGACACAGCAGGGATAAAAAAAAAACAGGGACGAGAGAGGCTATTCCCCTAGGAGATTTCGAAAGGGAAATCGAAGATGAAGAAATAGGAACTGACTGATGAGGAGGATGAATTGGGAGGGGGAAGGGATTCGGAGGGAAGTGAAAGAGGGATGGATGTAAGTCCCTCAGCCCCCCCCCCCCCTTTATTCCGTATTTACTCCCTTGTATGCATCACTGGCAATTTCCCCCCTTTTCTTTAAAGGCAAGCACGTGAGAGGAGAGGGGGAAAAACTAATGAGAATGTGCACCAGTTCAGAACAGAAATTTGAATCAGTATAGATCTTTCGGGAAGTGGATGGGTGGAAAGGATTGGGTTAAAAGATAGGAAAAGGGTACGCCAGACTGAAGAGCTTTTATGGGTAGAGATGAGATATGCAAATATTAAGATTTCAGAAAAAAAGTCACGCTTGAAGTAGCGGTGCATCAATTTAGAGTAGCTACGAGCTAAAACAGGAGATACCGATTCCGTGAGCATCAGTGCGAAAAGATATTACAGCCTGAGGATTCGAAATTCGTGAGGCACTTGCTAATGTTAAGATTTATGCATACCCCGGAGCAAGAGAGTCCACAATAGTGTCCATGCCGTAACAATCGCCTCATATTCCGTCTCCTTTTCAGAAGGTCATCTGGGAGATAAAGACTAAAATACCACGGCCTGCACCTGGATAATTTTAGTTTTTAGTTTTTATTGCCATTACCTGTTTTATCATTTAGCAGTTTCTCCCCTTTCAGCTCTATTTCCCCTAGCTTGAAAGTCGTCTTCCCTGCCGGGCTCGTAACCTCTCTCACTGCGCATGACCAGAACTGGGTCCTTCTATATAAACGGAATGCAGTGGAGCACAGCCATCTTACTTCCTGCCCACATGGACCTTGGTCCATCAGAGGGGAGGCTAGGGCGGTTAATGGTGATGTATATTTTCGTACAGGCAATAAAAACTAAAACTAACCAGATGCTGGCCCTGGTATTTTAGTCTTTTTATAGCCACGAAAAACTACATTACCTGTTTTATCATTTAGCAGACTTAGTCGCCTGTTGGTGGGTAAGGTTCAGAAGACCCGCAGTACGAGCCGGCAACCCCACGGAATGTATCCTGGTGAAAACAACGAGTTAGCGCTAAACCCCGAAGCCCCAGGAACTACAGTCTCATGCAGCGAGGAAGAATCAGAGGCGATCGTGGAAGCAGATCGGGAATGATAGCTACTAACGGTCTATCACCACAGGGCAAGGTGAGAGATTCACGCTAAAAATGAAATCCTCTCACCTTAGTGCGGGAAGCAGAAGAGCAGACCAGAACCGGAACACAACATCGCTGGAATCGAAGACGTGAATCATGGAACGGGAATCACGGAACAGGAACACAGCATGACGTGAGGAAATGGACGGCCGGACAACAGTGTGAACTCCGAGGGCGGGCGAAAGACAGACGGTGAAGGTGGTGACATCACAGGGGCATAACACGACGATCAGGCGTAGGTCAGCAACTTGGGCCAAAGGCTTGAAACAAGAGGAACATCAGCATGGCGGATCGCCAAGTTGGAACACAGGCAAGACGTAGGTGGAAGTCGAAATTGGCCAAGTAGCAGTCAGCGAAGAGTCACGGTCCAGCGGCCAGCCCAAAAAGGGGCGGAGAGTGCGGAACCTGTGAGGAGCGCACCAGACAAAACCGGAATAGAATCCCCTGATGCCGAGTTACCAGCAAAGACAGGAAGGAATGCGTGCGCAGTAGGTTTTAGTGGAACGAAGCGAAGCGTCGTGCCACGCACGAGGAACATACGCCGGAGAGACGCCTGAAGCAGCGGTTCGGAACAGGGATGGTAGGACACAGTTCCAGAGGACATGGAGAGTGTATAACAAAGTGACCGGAACGAAGCGAAGTAGGACCGAACAGTAGTCGACGGGTGCGAAGCTGTGTGCAGTAGAATGTTTGCCAGGGAGCAGTGGAAGGCATGGGCACGAAAATCGTTCCAACGAGACGTCCGAGGGTGGACGGAATTACGCACAGCAAAGCTTACCAGGAAGGCAAAGAAGGAACCGACGAATCTTAAGCAGACTTAAGAACCTTAAGAAAAACCAAACACTTTTCAAATTTACCTGGAATTTAAAAAATTTCTTGTTTTCCCTGAGATTTTTGCTCTATTTTCATTTTCCCTGAGGTTTCCAGGTTCTACACGTTTTGTCTGAACCCTGTCCATTCTCCTTAAATACAAATGTAGCTTCCTACCTTTGTTTCTCAATCTTCACCATCCACTGAAACCCATTAAGTGTAGTGGCATGGGGTTCGTTGTTTCAGCTTTATAACAGTAAAAAAAAAGGATACGGTAATCGAAGCACCCAATAGGCTGACTGGGACAATTTGACAGGTTCCGAATTTCCAGGACAGAAAACGGGACAAGGAGGTGGACAAGGCTGTAGCCGTGGGTTCAGGGTCACGTGTACCGGGGCCTTTGGTGTCACGATGTGAATGCGCATCAGCTGGGCCACCAGTGACTTACCACTTCTAAAACATAAGAAAGAAAACACAGTTTAACATAGCAACAATCAATGTTGAATCAAATTTCGTTCTGCCGTCGCGTTTAACATCCAAATAATTGCTCTTTTGAACCGTTTTGGTTTTTCTTTTGCCACTCCATTTTAGAAATTCTACACCACGCAAGACTATAAGCTACACAAAAAATTTGAACCGTTTCGTTTTTTTCTTTTGCCATGCCATTTTAGAAATTCTACACCACGCAAGACTATAAGCTACACAAAAAATTTGAACCGTTTCGTTTTTTTTCTTTTGCCATGCCATTTTAGAAATTCTACACCACGCAAAACTAAGCTACACAAAAAATCTGAAGCGTTTCGTTTTTTTTCTTTTGCCACGCCATCTTAGAAATTCTACACCATGCAAAACTAAGCTACACAACAAATCTGAACAGTTTCGTTTTTTCTTTTGCCACACATTTTAGAAATTCTACACCACGCAAAACTAAGCTACACAACAAATCTGAACCGCTTCCTTTTTTTTTTCTTTTGCCACACCATTTTAGAAATTCTACACCATGCAAGACTATAAGCTATACAAAAAAATTGAACCGTTTCGTTTTTTTCTTTTGCCATGCCATTTTAGAAATTCTACACCATGTAAGACTAAGCTACACAAAAATTTGAACCGTTTCGTTTTTTTTTCTTTTGCCACACATTTTGGAAATTCTACACCACGCAAAACTAAGCTACACAACAAATTTGAACCGTTTCCTTTTTTTTCTTTTGCCACGCCATTTTCGAAATTCTATACCACGTAAGACTAAGTTACAAACAAAATTTGAACCGTTTCGTTTTTTTCTTTTGCCACGCATTTTAGAAATCCGCAAGACTAACTACGCAAAAATCCTGTTTCCACCTGACCTGTGACCGAAATGACACTGACCAGTAAACTTGCCAAATAGTGCTGTACCAAACGCAGGATGTGTTTACAAAACAAATCTCCCCCTGTCGTTAGAAGTTATAAACTAATCCAACCCAGTTTTTTTTGTTTTTTTTTTTTAAAACCTTGACTTGACTATAATGTTATTCCCGTTGTCTGAATGAGCAAAGCTCAACAGTTCCTATAACACAGATCCCAAAGAACTCGGCTCCCAACCAGGCAAGCTCCACGCCGGACTCCAAAGTACGGTGGTGAAGCCCACGTTCCGTAAATACTCAGGCCCGGTGCACACATCCGTTGTTTAAACGTTCCTTTGACGCTGCGTTGCCGCTTTGTTGACGTAGCAATCGATGCACACATACCGTGAAATAACGCCAGTAAGCATTCGGCCGCCAACACATTTTGCTTACTTCGTGTACAAAAAAAAATAAAGATATTTTGAACCAATGAGACGATATTGCTTTTTTGCCTTTTACCTCGTGGACAAAAAAATATACTGATTTTGAAACCAATGCGACGGTATTGGGTACATCCCCATACGATTTAAGACATACCAGCGGAAGATTTTATACATCCTTTGCAGATTAATGAAAAATTTAGGATGAGTTCTTTAATTACGTTTTCAATCATTTTTGCAGCAACATTCCACATTTCAGGGTAGTCCTTTACTTTCCCAATAAGCAATTCCATGTCCATTTTTTCGCGATCGGCCACAAATTTTGGTAGCGCGTTGGCGATAAATAAACGTTAAGTGTGCAGCGTCCAAGTCAAACAAGGTGCTGAGAGACCGGAGGTGCGTTTGCGCTACCGTTTCGTTGCTGAGGGGAAGTGAAGTGCCTGGAAAAACGAACGCTAGGTGGAGGCAACTGCGACGGAGGCATTCTGTGCACTACCTCCCCACTGACGTCACGTACACGGAAACGCAACGTCAACGCACGTTTAAAAAACGGATGCGTGCACCGTGCCTTAGGGTGGGTTACGCAACGACAATTTTCTCACTCACTAGCTGTTATTTGGTCAATACTAAATCTGATGGCTGCTTCTCGCCTTTACCGGAGAATGCGGCTTTCGAGTTGTCTATACGTAGTAACCATGGCAACAACGCTGACGCAGATCTCCTCCTCGTGCCTCGCCACATGACGCGTGATGCATGCACCACGGCAGCGTCGATTTATGACAACAAGAAAACAATATTTACTGCAAAGCAAGACGACGAACTGATTTCTGAATGCCGGGATTCGATGGTTTGTCTTGGATTTGATAACTCCGAAATGGATGCCATGTTGGATTTTGAATTCTCACTGCGAGCAAGGCTACCTGGATGTAAAGGCTTAACGTTAGAAATTCGACGCGTCGTCCAGTTAGACACCGATTCTGCCACCAGTCGCGCTACTTACACCCCAAAAATGAACTGTTCTAGCATGCGGACTAAACTGTGAAAGGTACGTGTGACACGCGATAGGCGGATTTTAAATTTACAACACTGCATTGACACCAAATTATTAAAATTTAACAACAATGGCTTCATGCTACGTACCTATTTTTTCACTCGACGACAAAACAAAGCCTCCGGAGGTTTAATTTCATGAATTTCAAGCAGAAGAGCAACCAAAGTACGTTGTGTATTGTACTGTATGATACGCTACGGCGTTTTCAGTTCTCATTAAAAATGTGTTAAACGATCCTTTGACGTAGCAGTAAATCGTCGGAAGACTTCTATAATAGTCACCATTACCGTAAAATAACGTTCGTTTAGCGCTGCAACACCAGTAAATCCAATAATGGGAAGATCTGAAGATATCACGTTTTTGTGCATCCCGCTAACACTAATCAATGCTACGATTGAGGTTTTTCGTTCTTCGTGCATTCAGTTCAGCGCAACGCTTGGACGACGCGTCTAGCATGCTACGTGAAACCGAACGTTAAGTCTTTTAAATATAGGTATAGTCTCGCTGCGAACAGCTATTTATTCTACCGTCGTCTGAACATGGCCAGAAGCCGTTCTTTGCGAGATAATAGAAAATTTTGGAAATAATGAGAAATGACAACAATGTTGTAGCAATGTTTAAAATTGCTGTTGCACTTTGTTCTCATCATTGTTGTTCTCATCAATGTTCTCATCATTGTTGTTTAATTTGTCATATATCTCCGCACTCATTTAGTAGTAACTGGAAACTAATCGTAAATAATAAAGGTTGGCTCGCAAATAGCGTTCGGCGAGCGAGAACGTCTCGTAGCGTAGACGCGCCGTTAGGGGCAGCAGCGACTGCAAAGTTTGGAATAGAACGGCACTTTGCCAAGAAAACAAAATTTTCCACAGACGCCGATTTCTCCTTCTGAAACTCCTAACTCCCTCCTCCTTCTGCACTCCCCATCACTCCCCCTCCCCCACCTCCAACAGTGGAAAAAAAATACCCCACTCGCGAAAAATCAAATTAGCCTTTGCACAAAGTGTAAATCAAGGTGGTTGAGCCTGCTTGGTGCTTGCGTCCTCCACGTTTTCATAAACGATAGCGCCAAAATATGCCTTGAGGCGTACAACAGTAATGGTCTTTCATGCGGGTGCCTGTGTGCGTGGTGCGCTTTTCAACATACAACGCAAAACAAAGTTAATAAGGGAAGAAAAAAATACGGTTCCAGAACCATTTTTATTTATTATTTTTGCTGACGTGTCACTCTTGAGTACAGGAATTTCTCATAAATTGAGAAAAAGCTTAAGCGAAAGAAGGAAACTTTCTCGAGTAGTTTGGCTTAGTTTCATTTGGCAAGAAGTGCAACACAAATATTGAATTTAAAAAAAAATAATAAAAAAAGAAAAGGCTAATACTGGAGGCGAGTAACTCAAGTGCCTTGTGCTTTAATAACAGCTTATTAAATCTGACGACAAACTAGCCTGCGACTTAGGGTGTAGAAAGAAGCTTAAATTTATTGGGGTTTTTCTTCCATAAATTAGCTGGCCCCGGCGTAACATACGCCAGTTCAGTAAGTAGGATGCGGTGTTGTCGTACTGGCCTTTCCACGGCATCATTGAAAAAGGGAGGGCATGTTCATTTTTGACACGGTAGCATTGAAAAAGGGCGAGGGAGAGGGCAGGTCATGCTTTCCGTTCAGGCCCGCAGTTTTTCGTCAACAATACATGTCGTAATATCTAGTTTGATTGTTAGTACTTATCGACATTATCTTTCACATTGTCGCCCGCTCGCCTTTTTCACTGCTGCCGTGCAAAGAATGAACATGCTCGCCCTCGTCCCTTTTCAATGCTACCGTGCAAAGAATGAACATGCTCGCCCTCGCCCCTTTTCAAAAACTACCGTGTCAAAAATGAACACGCTCTCCCTTTTTCAATGATGCCGTGGAAAGAATGTTACGGAATATAAAAGCACAGAAACAGATTACAAAAGAAAAACCAAGCAGTGATACAAAATGAAAAGACGAACAACGTAAATATCTTAAAGAATATTTCCCTGTAACAAAAAATCTTAAAACTTGATACATTTTCGAGACGTACCACGCAACCCCCATGGCCGTTTGCGAATCGACCATACCTATGAAACCATGTGACCCGACTTGCATACACCAGTTGTGCATTTCGGCGACCGTTTTCTGCCCCTTTTGAGAGGAGAAATGGAGGGTTTCGGCTTTTTATTCTTTTAAAATTATTGTGTTGCGCTTTTAACCATAAGATATGATTAGAGTGGCCTTGCCATGTTTTAAAATTTTAATTCGTAAACCTGATGACGAAAATTGATAATTTTCGAAACATAGTTCGTCTTTTTATTTTGTTAGCACTGTTTAGTTTTTCTTTTATAAAGTGGAAAGAATGAACATGCGCGACGTCTCGCATTCATATGTTGTTGTTTGGATTGGTTGTCACAATGACTGCCTACCTCGCCTATGGTTTAGTGCAAGCGAAATCGCCTCTCGCCTATGGTTCGGCGCAAGCGAAATACAGGGCGTCCCACAAATAACAAACGTTGGGCGGTTATAGAGGGCACGGAAATTAGCAACCCCCCCCCCCCCGAATGTGCATCCCCTATCCCCAATTTGAGCTGCTAATGTCTGATACGATAGGTTTGAATTTCCATCATTGCAAAGCACCTACAATGCTGTGAACGTGTACCAAGTTATGTTTTGATATCTTTAGGAAGGAATCTTTGATTTTATCTCGAGCAAATCTCTACACCCTGTATCTCGGTAACGGTGCCTTTTCTGTTTATTAACAACTAGCGGAGTCGCTCGCGTCGCTCCCTCCTTACGCGGCGGCTCGCGGGGCCCCCCCCCCCCTCATTTAATTTGCCGTTCGGTCGGTAGATG
>JAHWFP010010947.1:0-22461 GCA_023313725.1 Lithobius niger | reverse complement strand
CCGATCGTACCCTATTTTGGAAACTTGGCAGCTGCTCTTACACCAGTTTTGGTTTTGGGTGGATTTGCTTTCACATATACGTATCTAGCTAGGATGGATAATGGTGTTATCGCTGAATCTTAGCGTACGATACACTAGTGTGTGTCTCAATGTAATAGTTTAATGAAGTTAAATAGAGTTTCATAGAAATTAAAGTGACATACATCCTTCAGATACGTCGTGCGACCCATTAAGACTAGCGTTTGTAACCTTTACGCAGGTTAGAGTTAATGTCGTAAAATAATCTCCCGCGAAATTAAAAAAAACAAGAACATGAATGTGTTGGCAACATTTACATACGTTTGAACTAACGTCGCAAAACTGAGTCATACAGGAAAGCATCATGGATGCATGTAACTTCCAAGTTGATAGTTCAGCGCTAAATGTCAAATTTTTGAGAAAATAAAGCAATTTTCAACGATCGTAAAGGCCAGTTGTGGTACATATTATGTTTTATTTCTCACGATTTTAGAGCGTTTGAAGAACCTTGCTTCCATTTCGCAAAATAAATTACAGTTTACTAGTTTTATGACGCGTGCTAAAACGATTTAAACTGCAGTCCAAGCGAGTTTTTTCATGCTTCTTTATTTATACGCCTGTATCTCAACGAAGATTAAATTATTAAACTATCAAAACACCCGGATACAATTTGCAAAGAATGATAACAGAAGCACTAAACTTCCTGCAAATGTTATGTATCCGTCTCCTTCGAAACAAGATTTCCGATTATTAATTTTTCACAATGGGATCTCTCTAAACGTAGAGATTGTATCTATCACAGACATAGACAAGCCTTATTTTAGCGGCTCGAGTGACAATTACTGTAACTAGGGCACAGTCGATGACGTCACGCCCACCCGCCCCCTCTCCTCCCTCCGCCACAAAACAATTAGGACTAATTGGACGAAAACAAAACAAGAAAAACGAGACGGTGCAAATATCAAGGTCAAACAAAAAAGTACGTCTTTTTTTGATACGGTTTTTCGGAATCGTGCGTAATCGCAATCGTTTTTCGGCGGAACCGTTGCGGTTTCAGTGTCGTTGCGATAAAAACAAATTTGCAAAAAACTTAATTCTAGAGTCTAGTTCCAGACCCGGCTGTTTTCATTAATTTTTTTTTTATGAATTCGGGCTGCTGCATGATTTTTTTTTTTTATTTGTTATGGCTGCTGCGTCCATGAGGGGGTACGGTTCGAAATTCCGAGAGTCAGAATTCCCACAGTCGAAATCCCAACACCAAAATCACGACAGGTAATAATTTCGACGGTTCAAAATTCCGACAGTTATATTCCCGACAGGTCAGAATCCCGACAGTTAAATTCTGCAGGTCAAATTCCCGACGACTCAAAAACATACAAAATAAGTTTTATCAAGTAGTGTGATAGTATATAAATCCATGTTTTTATCAAGCCTACGCAAAAGTATTTTAAACTTATAGTGTAGTGTTAATAATGGATAACATAAAAATATGCATTGGCTAAAAATACCGACAAGTAATATCTTTGAAAAATGTTTTTTGTGCATGTAAACCGTTAACTAAAAATGCCAACAAAAGCAAAAAATATTCATTGGTTAAAAACTGCAACAATAACTTACAAAAAAAAATGCATAATAGTTACAAATTCTAACGAGAAGCTAAAAATATGGATTGGCTAAAAATACCGATAAGTAATACCTTAAAAAAATATTTTTTTTGTATATGTGAAACGTTGGCTAAAAATACCAACAAAAAACTAAAACATGTATTGAATAAAAGTACTGACAAGTAAAAAAGTTAATTGTAATTTGAAGTTAATAAAATGGGATCTCAACCGGGAGAGGGATGGACGGGTAATATCTAGACACACGCTAGTGTGTCGCGCCAAGTTAGGCAACAAACATCACAACAAACATCACATCAATTCAATTGTTGAGGTTGTAAACCATTGTAGCGCGACGCTATGCTTGTATCTTGAAGCATAGTTGGGCACATTTCAGGTACTTGGGGAAAAATAATAATGCGATACAAAAGCTTCAATTGTCTTGAAATCGAGAGCAATAACCCACCTAACAAAAATTAACTCGGGTTTGAATGCCAGCTATGCTGCTTTCAATGCAAAATCTGCCCCTCAATAACGTTGAAAATGTGTTTACTATACACTACATAGCTGGCTAGTCCGCTCATCCCCATGTTAAATCCCATAGGGTGATTATTCATCGATTCCGAGATAACGGGAAGGCTTCCAGCTATGAAACTGGACGAATGGGTGCAGTACAATACGAACTGCGTACCTTTTATGGTTTGGAGCCTGGGGAAGTAACAGGGTTGGCGTGGGAGGGCGCGTAAGTACGAAAATATTGTTATAACCATTGTTAGTATTGTCGGCATCGTCTCTCATTGGACGGCCAAAGTTCCAACAATGAGAACGTGTGCCTAGACACGCACTAGTGTATCACGATAAATCTAAACAACGTTACAAACAAATTGGATTCACGTCCAATTCACGATAAATAAACTAAGTGTAAAAACAAAGCAAAATAAACAAAGCCAAAAACTGGTGAAGAGGCCACCAAGTTGAGAGTGGTTCGGTCCTTCAAAAGAGTGATATCAACACACCAAAACTAACTAAATACAACCAATTAAAAAAAAAAATTTAAACCAAACCAAAAACCAATAAAGAGGTGACTGAGTTGAAAATGGTTCGGCCTGTAGGCAAAAGGTAGTAGCAAATTGTTGAAAACCAATTTCTTGTTGACGTAGCACTTTATTACTCATCTGCACCGTGGTGGAGTCGAGTCAATACGCAATTTAAAAAAAAAGGAGTGATATCATATCAAAAACCAGAACTGGTAAAAGAGGTCGCTAAGTTCCGAATGATTCGGCCCTTCAAAGGAGTGATATCAACACACCAAAACATTCGCCAACTTAATCGCACCGAATAATACTTTGGACGTTAAATGAAAACTTGAACATTGCTACCGAAAATAGCAATGTTCTAGTTTTCATTTAACCTTCGAATTATGAAGCGGTGCGATTAACTTGGCGAATGTTTTGGTGTGTTGATATCACTCCTTTGAAGGGCCGAACCATTCGGAACTTGGCGAACCCTTTTACCAGTTCTGGTTTTTTAATATGACAAGAGTATCCAAACTTTTTGTCCCCTGACTATTCGTCCCCGAACAGTCTGAAGAAGCATTTTTTCCACAACTTTTTTCCCCTTTTTTGTAAGGTTCACAAGCCTATATAGTTCTAATTGCAAACGCAAAAGAGCTGCATTCTTCATATATTACGGCAGTGAGTTTCCGGCAATTGTGATCGTCGAGTTGTGTACACGCCCCAGTCACGAAAAATAAACAAAATGTCAAAATAAAAAATAAATAAATAAAACTGGTAAATAGGCCAACAGGCTGAGAATGGTTCTACCTCTCAAAGGAGTGATATGAAATTTAAATATTGGGAAAATGGCTAAACGTACTCAAAAATGTAGCAGGATGCAGTCCAGAGTGTTCCTTGATGAAAATAAATGCCAGTTTATTATTGCAAAAAGAACGCACTAACCTGAGAAATAGTTACAACCAGACGTTCTACAATAATGACTTCATTGGCCAGGACGAGAGATAAAAACTTCGTCCAGCCCTACTAGTTTTCCTTTATGCCGCTCCAGCTTCCTCTGGCTTAAGGCTCCAAAAAAAATTAATTAAACGAGCTAAACTCAAGTCTAACAGTTCACAAAAAAAGGGCGATATCAAACCAAAAACCACAAGTGGTAAATAACTCCACCAAGTTACCAAATGCTATGGGCGTTGCAAGTGGTGATATCAAGCTAGTTTACCAAGTTCAATGAAAAGTTAAATAACCGAACAAAACTTGCAGAATTGCATTTTCTTTTCCCTTTTTTTGACTTCGTTCTTTCACTATGCTCATCCACTGATGTTGGCGCTAATGACCTAGCTGTCGACGCGCCAATAAACCTCAATCCTTCCCCCTCACCACTTTTACCAATCAATTGCTTCCCTCAAAGCAACAGCTTTAACACCCCTTACCCTCCTTTTTCTCTCCCAGTCATATCAAACAAACCAACAAAACCAATCGTCAAAAATTCACTACGATGTCTAATTCGAAAACAGAAAACAAACAAACATTAAACATCACTTGTTTCTGCAGTTATTATTTCCAAAATTTCAACATTAAAAACCTAAAAATTGGAAAGAACACACAAAAAAAGGAAACGAAAAGGCGATTCGCCAAGTTTTGTTCGGTTATTTAACTTTTCATTGAACTTGGGAAAATAGCCTTGCGTTTTGATATCACCACGTGCAACGGCCAAACTATTTGGCTTCTTGGCGGAGTTCTTTACAACTTGTGGTGTTTGGTTTGATATACTGTGTAGGTAAGTAGTGTAGCCAGATTTTCCCCATGTTAAATCCCATAGACTTATTACTCATGGCTAGCGTAAAGTGAAAACCTACGTAGCTAAACGTTTACACACGAATGCACGATCTGAACATGGTCCATTTGTTTTTCTTTGTTTTTTTTTTTGGTTGTAGGTATCACAACAAATGCGTGAAAGGGATTTGAAATTCGGAACCAGGGAATTTAAATTTCATTTCTTTTCCACGTTGCAACCAACGATTTCAAGCAACAATAGCTTGGACAATCAACAATGGTCCTTAGATTTATAGTAAACGCCTGAAAAAACTACGATTGAGGCTAAATGGCGCGTCGACAGTTAGATCATTAGCGACGAACTAAGAGCTGAACTGTAACGCCGGACAAAATAAGCAGACATTTACGTTGCCGTGGATTGCGTAACAATAAAGGGGCGCACGTTAGGTAATGGTTACGCAACAATACGAACATCCATAGTAAACGGGGTTTATAATAATAACCAGAAAAAAAAAAGCGCTTTGCAGTCTAATTTTTTCGTAACTGTGAACTTCAGGGATTTCTGCATGACAAACTGTGAAAGAGGAAAGCAAACGAAAACATTCGCTATTTGCCTTATGTAACGGTTAATAATTTACGATGGGGCGATGCGCTGATTGAAGTGAGCAAATCGAACGAAAATCAGCGTTTGTTAGCCAGTGTGTACACAAATGGGAACAAAGAAACTTAAGCATGTGAAACACGAACATAACAATAAACCGAACCTTGTCAATTTTGTAATCGCTCATTCAGCAGTGGCAAATGTGAACATTATCAATGGAAAAATTTATAGCCATAAAATTCCTCCAGAAAAAAAGATAGAGATGGAAATAAGACGGTGTGACCTTACGTTCACAGTACTAGAATACACAATTGACTTCCGGTGTCCCTCATATAAAAGAGATTTGGCAACCCTTGAAAATGTACAGCGCCGTTTTACCAAGCGTTTTAGCAACCTTGGCAATCTAACATACGAACAAAGGATTCTTTCCTGGCGGAACCATAACTTTATTCAAAATTCAGAAACTCGTCTTCGGTGGACCAAAACTTCAACAACAGTTTCAACTGCAGACCTGCGATGCAACTCGTGGTCCCTAGCTTAAACTCAAGTTTCAAAACTGTAAACAAGGATGGGCCACTTTCTTTTCTACGTTACAACCATTATGGAACGGACTGCCCGAGTCGGTGATTTCAGCCACATCGGCAAATAATTTCAAAAATAAACAATATGCTTATACAGGATGGTCCACAAAACACGACGACCTAACATTTTCTAAGTCCAACTTTTCTAGTTAGCACTCCTCAGAACCAGGAGAGGGCAGAAATACAATCTAATGTAACCGGAAAATTTCTGTCCTCTCCTGCTTCTAACTAGTAAAGTTGGACTTAAAAAATGTTGGATCGTCAGTTTTTTGTGGACCACCCTGTATACAGAGCGTATCGCAGTAACTTTTGCTGTTTTTCTGTACTTAACATTAAATGCGGTATTATGAATGGAATGCGTATGAATTTTTTTAAGACACCCGCCAAGATAAGATAAACGATAACATCCAGATGAAATATATATACGAGCATGGCGACCACTAGACACGTTGTGTCTTTACAGCAAAGGGAGTTTGGCTGTTTTCAGCCATCTGAGGATAAATAACTACGCGACAGAAAATGCTGAAACTTATTTGATCGGGAGACTTTGGTCGCCTGACAACATAAAAGTCACGGTCAGTGACACAGCTTAACGTTTTCTTGTTGTTAAAACGAGGTGAATAACGTTGATTTGCTTAATTACTGGCTACTAAAGCCATTTTTTGTTTCACGAAATAAATTCTTCCATGCGATGAAAGCTAGTTCTTAGATCAATCTACACGTATTGCTCTGTAGATGTGCCCTTTCCAAGAGGCCTTTTCTAATTGGTCAAGTGGTTCAGTGGTTAAGATCCTCTGAACGACCAGAATGATTGTTTTAAGTTGTTTTAAACAATGGTATTATCCAACAATGCCAATCAGAAAACACCAGCTGCAAGACGCATCTAGACACACGCTAGTGTGTCGCGCCAAGTTAGGCAACAATAATCACAACAAACATCACATCATTTCAGTTGTCGAGGTTGTAAACCATTGTAGCGCTACGCCATAGAGTCAGTGTCTAATATCCTGAAGCAGAGTTGAGCACATTTCAGGTACTTGAGGAAAAATAATAATGCGGTACAAAAGCTTAAATTGTGATGAAATCAAGAGCAGTGACCCATCTGACAAAAATTAACTCGTGTAGGATTGCCAGCTAAGCTGCTTTCAATGCAAAATCTGACCCTCAATAACGTTGAAAATGTGTAACTAACTAGCTAGCTAGCTAATTCTAGTCCGCTCATCCCCAGTTCAATTCAGAAATATAAACCAACTGTAAAAACAAAGCAAAATAAACGAGGCCAAAATCTGGTGAAGAGGCCACCAAGTTGAGAGTGGTTCGGTCCTTCAAAGGAGTGATATCAACACTCCAACACTAACGAAATAAAACAAATTACAACAAAATTAAATCCAAACCAAAAACCTATAAAGAGGTGACTAAGTTCAGAATGGTTCGGCCTCTAGGCGAAAGGTAGTAGCAAAGTGTTGAAAACTAATTTCTTGTTTACGTGCAACTTTATTACACATCTGCACGGTAGTGGAGTTGAGTCTAAACACAATTTTAAGAAAAAAGGACTGATATCATATAAAAAACCAAAACTGGTAAAAGGGGCCGCCAAGTTTCGAATGGTTCGGCCCTTAAAAGGAGTGATATCAACACACCAAAACATTCGCCAACTTAATCGCACCGAATAATACTTTGGACGTTAAATGAAAACTTGAACATTGCTACCGTAAGTAGCATTGTTCTAGTTTTCATTTGACCTTCGAACTATTAAGTGGTGCGATTAACTTGGCGAATGTTTTGGTGTGTTGATATCACTCCTTTGAAGGGCCGAACCATTCGGAACTTGGCGGCCCCTTTTACTAGTTTTGGTTTTTGATATGATAGACTGAACATTAAAGGGTTTTTGGTTTGTGCATAAGCTTGTTTAGTTCGTACGAGCAGCTCCTTGAAGCAATGCTTCATAACAATACAAAACATTAAAGCAATGCCAATCAGCAAAAGCCAGTAGACTAAAGATTAAATAAATCCAGGATTTTGCAAGGAGTACAGAAGACCACCTTGGTATGGCAACTTCACGAATTAGAAAGCAAAACCAACTCCTTTGATGTTTAAGGTAAGGTTTAACGAAAATATACTATAAGGCGAAACCATACCACTGTGCATCTTTCCAGCTACCGTATTTGATAAGATACAAAACGTTAAAACAAGCTAATCTAAACTGCATGGTACACCAACGTAGCACGAATTGGAAAAAAAAATCGAACTCGTTTGATGCTTAAGGCAAGGTTTAACTGATTGGAAATCGAACAGCAAATTAACACAAATAAACTTTTGTGTAAGGTTTCAGATATTGCCGTATCAAGAATAAAAACTAATCACATGGAAAGAGGTGACAGCTGTCCTCAAAACGGAACGAAGCCACACAAAAAAAAAATGGACCAGCAAACTAGATTGGCTTTTCCATCTCATAATTGCTGAGGAAAAAATGGATTTCATCAATTTGGAACAAAAAATGTGATATCTACCCCTAAACAGAACTTGTTAAGGATTCCCGCCAAGCTTTTGGGCCGTGTGAAATTGTGATATCAAACACCAAGCTTTTTCGCCAAGGTAATTCCACCGACTAAGACTTCAAACTTAAAATGAAATAATTGAAAATTGCGCAGGTAGCAATTTTTGTATATTTCGTTTAACCTTTGAACTATTATTCGGTGGGATTAGCTCGGTGAAAGAGCTTGGCGTTTGATATCACAACTTTACACGGCCGAAAAGCTTGGCGGGAATCCTTAACAAGTTTTGTTTTGGGGTAGGTATTCAGATACAACACATATTTATCAAATTTTTAAAAAATTATGAATGAGGAATTTATTTTTTTAATCCTCTTATGTAATACTATGTATTATTTGTACAAATCCATTATGGTGTTCAATGTAGTGTATTTACTCAAGTTTCATTTATAAAGGTATGGTAATTTCAACCAAAAGTATCTACACGGGGATGTTGCATTCGTTATTTTTTTCTGTTTTTATAATTCGTTAGTTTTCCCTTTTATAATTGTTCGTGCTGACCTACTGTGATAATGTTGTTTTTCTTGTGTTATTGACAGTCGCCTTAAACTTGCCCAACCCTATATTTTAATGCCCCTTGGGGGCGATTTCACAAATTAGTTAAAGTTAAAGTTAAACGGTGGAATACAAATTTATAGTTACAACATGTATATATATATAATATCTCCAACGTTCTACGGGCCTGTGTGAAATTAGGCATCTCCTGATTCTACTTATTAGACTAAAGTACGCAATAAGAATTTACCTAAGTTCAGTGAGCATTTAAACTTGCCAGTAAAAAACAAAAATAAAAATAAAATAAAGCAAAAAATGCCCGAAATCTACTACATAGCCATCACTCTTATTTTACATAAAAACCAGAGGGAGCCGCAGGGATGGTGTTATATGGAAACCCACCAACTAATAGAACTTCACCACAAAATGGAAACCCGACCAATCAGATTTCTGCGCGTACTGGCTAACAAACGCTGATTTTCGTTCGCTTCGCTCACTCAATCAGCGATCCCAAGTCCGAGCATCCCGGACCTCAAAAGCACTGACGTTTGAATATTTCTATGGGGAAATAAAAAAAAATGCGCTTTTGTGGAACAAAGTTGAAACCTTGAGCCCGGCGGCTTTTGCTTTTTTTTCCCCAGGAGAGGCAATTTTCTAGCTCACTAACTTTTACTTGGTTAATACTAAATCTGTTGGCTGCTTCTCGCCTTTACCGAAGAATGCGGCTTTCAAACGTATGGCAACAACGCGGACGCAGATTTTCACCTCGTGCCTCGCGACACGACGTATGATATGCGCAACATGATAGCGTCGATTTATGACACAAGAAGACAATTTTTACTGCAGTACAAGACGACGCACTGATTTCTGAATGGCGGCATTCGATGGTTTGTCTTCGATTCGATAACCCCGAAATGGACGCCATGTTGGATTTTGAATTCTCGCTGCGAGCAGCTATTTATTCTGCTGTCGTCTGATCACTGCTAGAAGCTGTTCTTTGAGCGAGAATAGCTGTTTGCGAATAGTGTGAAATTACAACAATGTTGCAGCAATGTTTAAAATTACTGTTGCACTTTGTTCTTTATCCATGTTGTTGTTTATAATGCATTAAATTTGTTATCTATTTCCGCATTCATTTAGTAGAAACGGGAAGCTAATAGTAAATAAATTACGGTTGAGTCGCAAATAGCGTTCGGCGAGGCGAGAGGGTTTCGTTGCATAAACGCGCCCTAAGCGTCGTGCACCACAATTGTAAAGCAATTGTTACGGCGCGTTTACGCAGCGACTCGCCTTTGCATTCTCGCAGGTAAAACTCAATCGCGATGGCAAAGGTGACATTGCCATGGTAACAACGCTAAATGGATTAGCTAAATCCGACAACGTTTGAGTAAATACTTGCAGTCTTCTAATCCGTGCCAATAATATAAAGAATTCCTCATGACGAAACAATTTTCCCAAACGCTTCTGAACTTACGTTTTTTGCTGTTTTCGTTGCGAGGCGGCAGACATAAAACCGCCGCCATGTTGGAATTTGAGGTGATTTCTAGCTTCTAGCTGCGAGAATGCAAAAGCGAGTGGGTGCGTAAACGTGCCCTTAGGGCTCGTTTACGCAACGACAGTTTTCTCGCTCACTAGCTTTTACTTGATCAATACTAAATCTGATGGCTGCTTCTCGCCTTTACCGGAGTATGCGGCTTTGAATTGTCTATCCGTATTAGTAACCATGACAACAACGCGGACGCAAATCTTCTCCTCGTGCCTCGTGACATGGCGTACGACGCTTGCAACATTTGAGCGTCGATTTATGACAACAAGAAAACAATTTTTACTGCAGTAAAAGACGACGGACTGTTTTTTGTATGCCAGCATTCGATGGTTTGTCTTCGATTCGATAGACACGAAATGGACGCCATGTTGGATTTTGAATTCTCGCTGCGAGAAGCTATTTATTCTACCGACGTTTGATCATTGCTAGAAGCTGTACTTTGAGGGAGAATAGCAAATTTTGGAAATAATAGCGTGAAATGACAACAATCTTGTAGCAATGTTTAAAATTACTGTAGCACTTTGTTCTTTATCCGTGTTGTTATTTACAATACATACAATTTGTTATCTATTACCGCATTCATTTAGTAGCAACGGGAAACTAATCATAAATAAATAACGATTGACTAGCAAATAGCTTTCGGCGAGCCAGAATAACTTGTTGCGTAAACGCGCCCTTAGATTCTTATTGTTGCCGGCCACTTTGCGTGGCCTTTTCCTTTTCTAATATTTTCGAGCCTTTTTTTTTCCAGGATCATTATGTACATACATGTACGCCCAAATTTTTTCTTTATCAAAATACCTAAGGATAAAATCGTTAACCTCGTAACAAAATAAGCCATTAAGACAAAAGTAATTCTAGAACAGTTTTGCTTTTTATTGTCCACAACAGCTTAAATATTATAATTTCGGGCAAAAGTTTGGTGTGTCGTGTGGCGTGGTGCTACTGCTCCACAATTGCCAGCGTTGCTTGCACGCTTCGTGTGTCATTACGAACGACCAAGGTATTAAGTCGCTGTTTTCATTTTTTGTTCGGAGAAAACATTTTCTTGTTTCACAAAAATTAGCATTCCTCAAGTTTGTCAACCGTTGAGAAAGCGAGCATTCGAGGTTTTTCAAAGCGTGCAATCTAGAATTTAGAAGTTTATAATTAGGACATCGAAGCATTTTTTTGTCATTTTTTCGTCGGAATGCACAGGGGGATTTGGGTGGGGCAGAAACACCAGTGAAAACGGCGCGCTGAAAATGCTAGGGTGTGCATCGATTTTGGGAAAAAATGTAATTTGGCCAAAAACACGCATCTAGTTTAGTTTTACTTCTTCTTAAAGAAGAATTCAAGCAATGTTTGCTTATTTACGTTTTACCAGGAGTCCATAAAGAGTAGTATGAACGAGGAACAACTCTTTTTTGTTCAGTTTGATGAACGTTGTGATTGGCTCGAGTGTTTAAACCGTAGTCAGTGTACTAAAAATATAAATTCGACCCTTCCTAGGCCTAACGGCATTAAGAAATGGATGCTAAAAAAAACAGTATGCCTCAAGTTAAATCAGTGAAAAGAAGAAAGAAAGCTGTGAAATCCATGGGGATACGAGCTCTAATGCTTTTTTTCTAGAAGCCGTTTTTTTGAAGAGTTAATTTAATATGGAGCACTAACACCACAAATGGGCCAGGATCTCCAAGACCAACCAAATCTAGAACTAAAAACTCACAATCTTCAGACGACAACTGCGAACTACAAATTAAAAACTACAAACTTCCAAACGACAAGTTTCAGACTACAAACTCACTAACAAGGTAAACGACTGTTCTCAGAGAACATGAACAGAAACCAGCCAAGCCTCGCCTGAGCCCAGGCACCGACTAGCTACCATGGAAAACCAGCAAGATTTAAAAAATACAAACTCAAATGAAAATACACTCGGTATGACGTCAAGCACTGAAATCAGACAGTGGTCAAAGAGCCTGAAAGAGGCCACAAAACGTAATTGGAAAGACATTTGACCAAAATAAAACAATGAATACGTTACAAGGGACACAAAAAGTGGGCGACTGGACACTAGGGGCCCACAAATTGTTTGGTGAGTTTGGTGCAGGATTACAACCCTCAAGTCCACTAATTTTTCAGTCCTATGAAAGTTATGATATCCGCCCAAAATCAAAACTGCTGTAAGAGAAGCCGCCAAGTTTCCAAAAAAGTTGGCATTTGAAAGTAGTGATATCATTTAACCAGGGAAAGGCAAATTGACAAATTGCCCTCTTCTTTGAGCCAGAAGTGATTATGGTTATCGGCATATACGACTAATGGAATAAATGTCAATGTTAGAGCTATAGAGCAGTGACACGACGTAGTATTATTGTTTATAACTCTATGCTGGAGCATTAATGAGTTAGCTGCAAGGGGCACTGCAGAGAGAAACAGAAAGGCGTCATACTGAAGCCGATGTTGTGATTTCTTAGACCTAAAACGCGCGATTTTTGTTGTTGGAGAAAACAACGTTATTTTAAGCCTAAGAAATCTGCTCTTCCGTTGTTTTTCCCTCCATTTTTATGTAGTGCACCTTGTAGTTATGCCCTCCAAAACCCATACTGCACCAGGCAAAAATATGGTGGCAAATGTCACTGCTCTATAGGATTGTACAGTTCTAAGTCCAACATGTTTCAGCAGTATAAGACAGTAGTTATAGACAAGAAATTAAAGAAGAGTGCAATACGCCAAGTTTGATGGCGAATAGAATTAACCTTGGTGGCCTTTCCTGATTGAATGATATCACTACTTTCAAAGGCCGACCCTTTTTGTTTAGAAACTTGGCGCCTTTTCTTATACCAGTTTAGGGTTGATTCTAAGCTCGTTGAGAGACTAACGTTCCTAGGATCGTAGCATGCCGCGTTCTACGTTGTAACCTGCCATGTAAGAAGCTATTTCGTCAGAGCGGTATTTTCAGTAGTAATAGCCCTAGAGCTTTTATGGATAACACGGCTACTGTTTTCGCACGAAGCCTGTAACCTGACATTAAAACTAACGAATGCTAATTATTTTGCAATTATATCCCGAGCGCGTAGCGCGAGGGGTATAATTTCAAAGTAATTAGCATGAGTTAGTTTTAGTTTGGTTACAGGTTGAGTGCCAAAACATTTTTAGCCGTATTATCCACAAACGCTAGAGGGCTGTTTTATTGGAGTATATCCCAATTCAAAATAAATAATAACAAAAGGACTAAACATTCTTTGTGTTATTCTTAATATTTATACCGTAATGCTACGTTTTATTAACTTATCAGTTCTAAAATTATTTGTCTCCAACGAGAAGTTACAGACGATGCTGCATCGGCGACTTTCTCCCTTTAAACACGCCACAACAAATACGCATTGCTGAAATCCGCCGAGAGATGGCGCTGTATGTGTTCCTGTACTAATTTTTAATCGTTTGCCAATAATTACCATGGGATCGAAAAACTATAGGACTAATACGGTAAAAATTAAAATTATTTATGCCAATAGATCGCCGAAGAAAAATTTTAATATACTAGCCTAAACAATTATAAAGTCTGATGTTAAAATACGAAAATCGTAATGAATACGTCGAGCTTTCTAGCTGGTATATATACGAGTCAAAAGGCCCCACCATTAACTAGCATCTGGCGCCTGTTTTATAAAGCTTAGGTCGGTGAGTTGCGCATGCGCACAACGAAAAGGTATTGGGGTATAATTACCACGGTGTATAATTGGGTGATTATACCCCGCGCCTCTAGCTTCCACCATGATAGCAAGCGGGATATACTCTGCCTTACTGATCTTTAAAACTTGTCATTGTCTTTTCGTTTTTGGGGCTAATTTCAAGCCATTTTATGAAAATATCACGAAAATGTCAGGTTTTTTTTACACAATAATATATCCGATACCAAGGGATGTAGATTGCAAAGAATTTACATCCGGACGATTTTTTCCTACAACAGCAGCGTACTATATTGTCACTCCACTGGATGACGCTACGCGCAGTTAGGCGTGTATTTGTACTAGGTCTATTTCCGGGGCCTTTCTCTTCCCAAATGCACAGTTAAAGGTTAGGCCAAATATGATTGAACCCGGGACCTTTGACTTAGGAGACGGTCATGCTAGCCGCTGAGCCACCTTGACATCACTCCCTGTCGCCAAGGTGGTGCGATTCGCTGAACCAACTAATTCTTTCCCTACCATGCTGATACAGTTCTGGGTTCTACAGTTCTGGGTTTTCCCTAAACCTATACCTATAAATCTCCCAAACTCCTCTAAACCCTATTGCTGATATGAATCTGGGGTAAAAAGAGACGCGGAAAAAAACTGCAGAAAAAAAAACAGCCGAAGGGGGAAAAAAGCCGCGGACAAAAGCTGCAGAAAAAACAGCTGAAGGGGGGAAATAACCCCGGAAAAAAAGCTGTAAAAAAAATCGACGGGAAAAACAAACGTTGAAAAAAGCTGCGGAAAAAAGCCGCAGGAAAAAAAAATTTCTTCGCAACGGTATTTAGGTAGAAACTGACTTGACTCAGATCCGTTGAAATGCAGTTATATCTATCACTTCTTGGAAGCGTGTCAAACCGTCATTCCACGATACCACAAGCCATCCCGATAGTGGCCTTCGCTGACACGCGGAACAAAACAAGACGTAATAGCTTTTAAAACATTTTTTGGGTGGCTAAAAAAAACTCGTAAAACATTTGCCGACCGTACGGTCATTGTCGTTTTAGTAAAGTCCCATCATCAACCGCTTCGGTAGTCGTCACTGTCACTCGCTTCTTAACCAATAGTTTTTTTTATCCTTCTCCTTCCATCTGACCGAACGCTATCAGGAAAGGCGAAGTACAAAATCCCTTTCTCTGAAGCGCAAAATTTCAGTTTCTTTTTCCAATTTTGATGTAATGAGGGCATTGTTCATACCGGGAGCCATGGCACGGGTGGGCACGCTCGCGCAATCAAGGCCTAGCCAGCCGGTCCAAGGTGAAACTGGTTAAAAATTGCTGAAGACGCGCTTGAATAGTTTGGAATCGAGGAAAAGTTGGGACTAAGAATGTAGTCTTGCTTGACACTGACATCCCACCGAGGCCATTTTCAATGAAGCTTTTTTTGTGTGTGTGTGTTGCGTGGATGGTTTAATGGCGGAAAATTCCCCATTGCTTAAAACAAAACAAGCTTTTAGAAGACGTTTTAGCGACGGTTTTTTTTTATGGTTGGTGGGAACATTGCCATCGTTCAGTCGATCCATTCAAAGGTCCAACTATCGTGCGAAAGGTCAAATAGAATTGTAATTCTTTTACTATGTCATCAATGGCTGGTTAGGTCATGGTCCGTGGTTAGGGGATACAGTTTATAAATGGACGATTTTTTTTTCCTTAAACGCTGAAGAGAACGCAGAAGTTAAGACTTTTCCTCCCACAGACTGTTCGTCCCGGACATTTTGGGTCGTCTCCAAAAAATGTGTGCTACCAGAACAAGCAGCTGCCGCAACTACCTATAGTCGCAACCGTACAATTCCGCCACTTCTTCAACGAACATGTTGAGGCGCACACCTCTATCACGCACTGCAACAGCGATCTCTATTATATAATCTAAATATAGTAACCATCACTATAGAGCAGTGACATTTGCCGCCATATTGGCACCAGTATGGCTTTTGGAGGGCATAACTACAAGGTGCACTACATAAAAATGGAGGGAAAAACAACGGAAGAGCGGATTAGTAGGCTTAAAATAACGTTGTTTTCTCCAACAACAAAAATCGCGCGTTTTAGGTATAAGAAATCACTCTTCACAGCATCGGCTTCAGTATGACGCCCTTCTGTTTCTCTCTGCAGTGCCCCTTGCAGCTAACCTATTAAGGCTCCAGCATAGAGTTATATACAATAATACTACTCCATGTCTCTGCTTTATTGCCGGTTAAAAAAGTGTAAGCGTTTTCGCATAGTTTTACATTTTAGGCCTAATGTTCAGCTTTTAGTCCTAATTGTTTTTTACTGCCTTTTTTAATTTGGTAAGTAGCAGCCAACGGAGAATTGGGTTCGAGAGTAAGCCTATTCAGTCATGCAACACGATGTCGAACGTTTTTATAATGAAACTAAGCGTGCCGTTAACGAAATCCTTTGTTTTTTAGGGTTGCGTGTCTTCCTGTAGTGGTTAACTGCGACGATCAATGATTCTTTCTTTGAGTTACGTCGAGAGAGGCCGGTTTTTTAGCCATACGGAAGCAACGATGTTTTAATTTGCCGTGTTTTTTAAAGTCCGCCTGACAACCACTGAAAATTGCTGCTAAACATGATGGACGGACCAAATCGCTACAGGCTGTACAGAAGACTAAACTGTACATTGAGTCCCGGGCAGTGTCGACCCTCGCGGTTAAGTCCCGTTTCGCCAAATCCCGTTTTCCAAAAAGAAAGCAGATTAAAAGCTTTTGCCTAAAGGGCAAATCCCAGTTCGCCAAATCTAATTTGGCAGAATTTTAGGTATACGAAATTATTACCTTATTCCATATGTAAAGAAGATTTAAAAAAACAAAACATTCAACAGAGACAATCGACGACAAAAGCAATTGATTTATTTGCGTTTTTAAAACTGGCAACACAGAAAAAAAAAACGTGTACTTGCAATATTGTTTGGAATGCTTGGTCGTCGCTACGTCAAGGTCAATATGACAAGGTTATCTATTAAGAATTAGTTAATTACACGCATGACGGTCACCCTTTCCCAAACGGGAATTCCCGTTTTCCAAATACCCGTTCCGCAGAATCAAAATATATATATTTTTAAATGTATCATTGCACAAGTTAGAGATGCGTTAACAAGCCCAAATCCGGACTGGCTTCAGCAAACATGCCTAATTGGAAGGAATTTGTGATTAGTTGCGATTTTTGCTGTTATATGTTTAGCCGTCGCGAGCGCTGCAGCCTGCAGCGTGGGCAATGCACGCGATTCTGTTAAACGGGTGTTTGTCTAGAAACGTTTGACCATTACACAGGAATAATGTATTAAACTTCGTGTGCCTAAAATTTCATCAACGGTATTTAGCGTAACGGGATTTGACGAAACGGGATTTCCTCTTTAGGCAAAAACTTTTAATCTGCTTTCTTTGTGGCAAAACGGGATTTGGAGAAACGGGACGTGACCCCTCTGGCAGCACGCAGTCAGAACTGTGGGGGAAGATGGTGGGAGAACGTCCTTATAAATACTCCCCAATCAGAACGGCAGGAACACAAACAATCAAACTCCGTAAATGTGTGCAGTCAGAACTACAGCTGCTGACTCTTGCAAAAAAATAATAACAAAGAAGTATAAAAATCTTTAACAGACTCCAAACTGCAATCGACTCCAAAGAAAAAGGCAAGTTCTCCTTCAGTCTTCACGTCTGTACCCGCCATAACTTGTGAACCCCATTGTTAATTTCAAACCTTCCTGATCGATTCTACGCCTACTTTGTGGATCAACATTCGCTGTTAGTAAAAACAACCGCAGCTAGAGGATGGGATGGGGAGAAGGCAAGCGCCCTTCCAGACAAGACGGAAGAGGCGTAATTCGACACAAGATTTTTTTTGGCCATTTTTTCCGTTTTGTTTTAATATTTTTCTTTTTTTTTTTAAGCTTTAAGTTTTTGTCCAAACAAATGTGCCATTTGCAGGCAAAAGTAGTATCGTCGTAATCGTCACCTGAACAAGAAATACAAGCCAATTGGACTTGGTGAATGTCACTTTTCTTTCTTTTTATTGAGTGGGGAGGAGGGGGGGGGGGGGTTGACGAAGCAAAAAGTGTCACTTCGGATTTGATGAAATAGGCAGTTTTTTGTCTGTTTCCCGAAAGCCTTTTGCCGAATCCCGTTTCGCCGAAAAAAATTTCCCCTAAAGCCGAAAATGAAGCCCTGCTTACAATTTGGCAAAATGGAAATTCTCGTTTCACCGAATTTCGCCGAAAAAAATATTTACAAAATGTAAAAATTGCTACCCATCCTTCCTATTAAAGAAGCGTTCATACTTGTTGGAATTCTGCGATTAGTTTCGGTTTCTAATGCTTGGTATGTTTGGCCGCAACGAGATCGGTAACGCGAACTTGGCAGGCAATTTCGAAAAAAAAATTCGGTAAATCGGGAATTGCCATTTGGCCGTATTTTAGGCAGGGTTTTTTTTTTTTTCATTTCGGCAAAAATGGATTCAGCGAAACGGGAAAGTGGTCAAAGACAAACATGCGCTGAAAAACAATTTTCTTTTTAGTGAAATTTTGAATGGCATTTGAAAACTATATTCAGAACGGAAGAATTAAATGGACATACTTTCTCACTATATTCGAGCATCCTGCGCAAAATAGCCTTTGCAACGTTTACATATATAGGTTATTTAGAGAGAATGAATAGCAAACCATTTTTCACGAAGGGGGAAAAATAGAAAAATGCAACACTTGCAACATCTACACGCGTCTGAAATAATGTTGCAAAATTGAGCCGTAAACAGGAAAGCTACCCAGGAGCCTTTAATTGGAAATAAAATAGGAAAACTAAGAAACCTGGTACCAAAACGGAGGCTCAACTTTAAGGGCACGTTTACGCAACGACTCGCCTTTGTATTCTCGCGGCAAGGCTTCGATCGCGATGGCAAAGGCATCGTTGTCATGGTAACAACGATAACTGGGTTAGCTAACACCGACACCGTTTGAGTAAATGCTTGCAGTCGTGTAGAGCAGTGACATTTGCCGCCATATTGGCACCAGATTGGCACCAGATTGGCACCAGTATGGGTTTTGGAGGGCATAACTACAAGGTGCACTACATAAAAATGGAGGGAAAAACAACGGAAGAGCGGATTTCCTAGGCTTAAAATAACGTTGTTCTCTCCAACAACAAACATCGCGCGATTTAGGTCTAAGAAATCACTCTTCACAGCATCGGCTTCAGTATGACGCCCTTCCGTTTCTCTCTGCAGTGCCCCTTGCAGCTAACCCATTAAGGCTCCAGCATAGAGTTATATACAATAATACTACGTCGTGTCACTGCTCTATAGTCCGTTGCAATAAGATAGAGAATTCCTTCTGACGCAACAATTTTCAGTCGCTTCTGAACTTACGTTATAGGCTGTTTTCGTTTTGAGCTGATAGAACTAAAAAGGCCCACCATGTTGGAATTTCAGATGATTTCTAGCTTCTAGCTACGAGAATGCAAAAGCTAGTCATTGCGTAAACGTGCCCTATAATCCATATCTCGGCGTTACGAGTCATGTTTTTTTTCTTTGTAATTAATTCTTGCATAAAAATTGTTTTTTTGTCTTGAAAGAAAGTCTCACCCTGTCTAAATAAATTAATTTTTTTTGTACTCGTCTTCTTAATGCTAAGCTGAGCCAAAGGATAAAATAAAAACATTAGCAGCTTAAATTAAGTAGCTTTGACTTATTATTTGAAGTCTAATTCCGCGTGACGTCACAAAGTAGGGCGTGGAAAGAATATTTAGCACCTGTCTTGATGCGTTGATGATGCGTTTTAATCACCATGACAACCACCATCAAGGTCATGTCTCAGGTGGGTGGGAAGTAAGGCCGTTTTATGTCAAGGGCTGACTTTAAAACTGATAAATTACACGCGGAAAATAATTTGAAATCTTATTCTTTTTCGGACTGCGGCCGATTTCGCTAGGGAAAAACTCCAGAGTTTTTTTGCGATGGTGATCTATTTTGTGGGTGGTCCACTCATGGGACAGTGACATCTGTAGTAAACAGCTCTGATCGTTATCTTAAAGTGGTATTCTTGTGGTATTACCATGACATTACGTAAAGAAATATGAGTGATGAACGTATAATTTTATGTCAAATGTGCCGTCCACATATGACGTTTTTACTGACACGGCCAATCCTGTATCATTTATGTCAATATAGAGCAGTGACACGACGTAGTATTATTGTATATAGCTCTATGCTGTAACCTTAATGGGTTAGCTGCAAGGGGCACTGCAGAGAGAAACAGAAGGGCGTCGTACTGAAGCCGATGCTGTGAAGAGTGATTTCTTAGACCTAAAACGCAAGATTTTTTTTGTTGGAGAAAATAACGTTATTTTAAGCCTAAGAAATCCGCTCTTCCGTTGTTTTTCCCTCCATTTTTATGTTGTGCACCTTGTGGTTATGCCCTCCAAAACCCATACTCGTGCCAATATGGTGCCAATATGGCAGCAAATGTCACTGCTCTATTGCTGAGCGGTAAGGTTTCTCCTTTTGTTCTCAAAGGTTAAGGGTTCAATTCCTAATCAGGTAAAGTAGAGTCCAGAAAGGCAACGTAAATAGGTTTGCATCTGTATTTTTTTATAGTTTTTTTTTTTTGTTTTGTTATATACTACTACAAACATGTTTTGTGGATATCGTGCACCATTATGGATACTAACCATATCGTTAATTCGATTCGCTCACTTCATTGGCGTAGGTCCATGTCCATGTAATTTTTTTGATTCCAAGAGCATCACAAAATCGACGTACTGATCATTTCGACGCAAACTAATTGCAATTATTGCTCACAGTTCGTTCGTCACATTCCTCAGCATCTCTACATTTTACCTACATCATTCAAAACATACGATTTGTTTGTTTGCACGTTTGTACGTCTACTCCTCCAGAAGTAATCCCCTACGAAGGTGTGAGATGAGAGATTGGGAGAGCAAAGCGAAACATTCATTGAAAGTACAGTATACTTGGAAATCGCTCGCTTTGCTCGCTCAATTCACGCACCTCCGTGCTTCAGAAACACGAATGTTTGACACCCTTTTAAAAACCAGATCTATGGGTCCGATTTTTCCATGCATCAAGTCAGTTGATACTAAACCAATTTTTAATATCTATGTGTAGTACGATGCAAAATACGTCATACTTTTAGGTTATTTTTTGCTTGCATCCTTTTCCAGATCAGCTCAGTACGTAACTAATAGACTAATAGCTTCAAGACGATTTGTTTTTTACGAATTAAAACCCGTCACAGTTCGTTCATCACATTCCTTAGACAGCATGAATAAACTACGATGTCGTAAGAAAAAACTTGGACGTTATTTTTGCAGTGTTTTTCGCGTATTTGAAGTCATAAAATCAAGTTACAGCGACGAAATAAACCTCACGGAAGCACAATTTAATTATCTTTCAGTTGGTGCTACTCCCGTCTTTGTAGGTGCCTTGATTCAAGAGGAGTAGAGGTACAAACACACACACACGCACATCGTATGTTTTTTGGGGCGGAGCGAGCGAGCGAAGCGTAGCCTATAACGTACACCGAATTGCAAAATGTCGGTTGGCTGCACTTTTGTAGTCTAGGTGGAACCCAAACTAAAGGTTGGATTGAAATGAAATTTTGTACATCTATACAGAACTTTACAGAAGCTAAATGCTGGAGCAAACGAAAGCCTATTAAAATTAAAAAAATTAAAATATAATACGTAGCTTAGGCCTATACTTGAAGAAAAAAGCTAAAATAAGAAAAGTGCCAGCAAAGAGCAGCGGTACGTCACACCAAAAGGCAAAGAGCCCAACTTAGCCGAGTGAGTATTGCACTCAGATTTTCTAGGAGCATTAATAAATTACTACAATAAAAACTAAATTTAAGTTTGAAATGAAGATATGTTCGCTCCGCCTACATTATGCCCAAAGATTGTTTCGTAGTAATGATGTAGATACTCGGCTGTGGCCACTCATTTAGACAACCCAGCTAAAATAAATATTGAATACTAAACGGCCAAAAAAAATTGCAGTTCGAACCAATGGTGAGAGAAGGGGAGAATCATGCATTCCTGAATTACTTCGCGTTACTCCACAAGTGCTCATCGTATACAATTTGCATTCTCATTGCCCCACTACTCCCATCCCGCCCCTTTCACCCAAATCCCGGACCCACCCAATGGAAAGTAATTCGACGGACTCGCCCCTTTTCGCTCGTGGCCTATGGTTGAATAACCTTTGCTAATCAAGCGCGTTCTAATGACGGCGAGCAAGAGCTATGTTCCTCTAAGGATCGGTTCACCTAGAAAAACCCGCGAAAAAACACCCGGAGCACGTAGGTTGGCTCGAGCCATCAGTTGAACGGTCGACACGGTGCGATAGGTCCAACAAAGAAACCTTAACAAAACTTGGAAGAGAGAGTATTATTTACTTGTACTTTCCTAAACCAACATGAACCCAAAATGGAGGTTAAAAACTCGACTTGTTTAACAAGAGGAAACAAGCTGGGGGGAAAAAAGTAGACCAAGTTAGACCACCAGTCGACAATGGATTGATACGGAATTACTTTTGCCCTCTCCTGAACAAATATACGGTA
>JAHWFP010010946.1:32863-49994 GCA_023313725.1 Lithobius niger | reverse complement strand
GCAAAATTCATTAATGTTGCTGTAGGGACTCTTTGCCCTCACCTGGAATTCGAACCACTGAACCGATTTTCAAGTTCTATAGCTTAAAACGTAGGTACGGACAAGGCCTAGGGTCTTTCGCATGCTATTTTAATGTAACTACAATATTCTTGACACGGAAACCCTAATGAGATAGAAATTTTGCCCTTACCTAGAGATCGAACCAATGAACCGTTTTTCAATTTGTATAGCTTAAAATATAGGTATTAACACCGACCAGGGCCTTTTGAACACGATTTTGATGAGACTGCAGTATTCTCGTCAGCAGAGCAATTATTATTGTAGAGCACTGGGCAGAAATAATTAAGTGGAGTAACAAATTTTTGCAGAAATTTTGTAAAAAACATAAATTTGGTGCACAAGTCTTTCTTAACAGTAAAAATCGAACCAGCCATGGACCCCTATGAAATACCCCACAGTGCCTTCAGTGCCCCCCGCCCCCGACCCCCCCCCCCCCCCCCCGTGATGCCTCCCAGGGGTTTGGGCAACAAATTCCTATAGATCAAGCTAAAAACATGAAATTGGGTGCAAAAGTCATTCTTAGCAGCATAAAACGAATCAGCCATGGAAAAGACTCTCTTATAACAGTTATTTTAAGGTGATTATAGTGTTCTTTTCTGTGTTATTCTTGCTGAAACAAGAAAAAAAATAAGGGATATTAATATTAAAAAACGCTTAAGCGTATAAAATATGGATGTAAGCCTTAAAAAACTTAAAGCCCTAAAGAAACAGATATTAGAAAAAGACATGTAAGCCATCAGCGTCATACTAATACGTGTAAAAGAAGCTCCAGCTTGTTTTTTGGGTCGCTGGAGATTCTTTTACACGTATTAGTATTAGTATGACTTTAGGCTTACATCTGTATTTTATACGCTCAAGCGTTTTTTAATACTACTGAATGAATGAACGAGCAGATGCGCCTGCGTAGTGCACGGAAGCCGCTCTTCTTGAAGTTACAAAGTGTACGTACGTATTCTGTCTGGAGTGATTGCATTAACTGACAGGACATTAACACACGGATCATTCTGTTACTATTAGCCATGGAGGTCATAAGAGAAAGAGAAAGTGACGATGACGTTTCTTCTGTCACGGAAATCTTCAACTTGCTTTAAAACGACGAAAACCGTCAAAAGTTGTTCTGAAAAACGAAAGTCATTAGGGGCACGCAAAGCCATCTCGGTTAGGAAGAATTGGGTTCAAGTCCGTTTCGCGCCCGGTGAAAAGAACCTGGATTTCAGTGGAAAAACTAAGACTTCTACAGCGAGCTATAACTAAGACTGACACTTAGACCATCTCAGTTTAGGAAGGTGAGCCTTGAGTTTTCCTACTCCTTATTTTTTTAAAGCGCAGAGCAACCCCATTGAGAATGATCTGTAGCAGATTATCGTCAGGCGTGTTTATCACAATTAGGTAAAATGAGAAATAAAGCATCTCAGCAAAAATTTACTACAACAGTCACATGACCGAATTCTAACAAATACTAAAGCCTGGCTAGCTCATTTGACGCCATGATTTCACTGATTTCCAATTTTTTCTTTCCTTTACTTTTAGCAAGTTCGTGTCCATAACTATAGGCTTAAGTCCTATTTCCATGTTTTAAAATGTGGCAATTTAGATTCAATGATTGTCGAGGGCAGCCGAAGAGGGCGCCGAAGAGAATGAAGACGAAGGGCCTGTTGCCCCCTCCATGTTAACTCGCAAAAATTACCGAAATTGTTCGAAAAATGTAGTTAAACTAAGACAAAAATAAATAAATAAAAAAATTGAAAGAAAAACCCTTGGCGCAAAAAACCCTTGGCGTATCCCCCCCCCCCAATTTTATTCTGGTTCCGCCCTTTATTATTTGCATCAAACACTGATGTTGAAAATTCCCTACCTCACGAAACGTCGAAATATGCTACATGCAGTGTGTTTAACGCATAACACTGAACCAAAACTAGACCATTAAATCACTTGTTTTTCATAATAAAAAAAATTAGTAATGAGTTTTCGTGTATACACCTGAAATCCGCATCTTCTAAAGCCACCAAAAACAAATGTAGGGTATGGGAAAGGTCTTTCCCTACTGTTCATTTACTGTCTTTTATTTTTGTGGCGCCCTAACCATTGTCTAATACGTATAGTTTTAAGCCAGGAAAGGCCTCAAAATACCCCAGACCCTGGGGGGGGAGCTCACAGCGCTCCCCCCCCCCCCCCACCTGCAGTGCATGATTCGACAAAATTTAACCGCTACCCCCCCCCCCCCCCCCACCCCAGCCAAACGCATTTCGCTATACGTTCCTGGGTCTGCCCTAACAAGTTGGAAAAAAGTGGCCTCTGGCCGTAACCTGCCCGACTGGCCTCGTGATCCACCAGTCCGCCTCTGATGCCTAGCATGTAGCTAATTGGTCCAAGTGATCAAATTTCGAAACTCGACGTCAGGATTGCCTTTGCTAGTTGACGCATCTTGGAACTCGAGGAGATGGCTGCGATATCGTCGACATATACTATGAGTACGAGCAGATCTTTCCCCTCATGGATGTAGAAAACACATGCGTCAGTCCTACACCTCTTCATCCTTTGCTTCTGGACCTCCTGGGCGAAACGACTGTACCATCTACGCCCACTTTATTTCAAGCCGTAAAGACTGCGAATCACTCGGCACAGTTTGTCTTCTTGGCCCTCTTTGACGAATCCTTCAGGCTGGTCCATGTATACAAGTTCCTCGTTGCCTAGGTAACCATCTAAATATGCTGTAGTAATATCGTATTGGTCTACGTAGTAATCTTACTTGCAACTAATCCGGCAACGGGCGCGTACGTCTCGGAATAGCTTTGTCTGATTTTCTGAGCGTACCCTTTGGCTACCAGTCTGGCTTTGTATCTTTCTACCTCCCCGGTTACAGTTTTCTTTATTTTTAGCACCCAATTGCTTTCAATGGTACGTGCTCCGGGTGGTAGGTCAACTAGTTCCCATATGTCTTTTGCTATTAGTGAACCGTATTCTTCGGTCATGGCCGCTTTCCGTAAGTCCGTATCTGTAATCGACGTGGAAATTCGTCTGATAACAGTAAGGCAAATATTGCGTGTTTTACAAAAGTAAAGTTTGTTAACTTAAAAGCCTATGCAAACCAGGCAGGATGGAGCTTAAAACACGCCCTAGTGATAGATAGTGGAAGCGCGCGTCATTGCATTGCCAACGATTTCTGGTTTGACACCATGTATGAAATCGCACCAGAAAAAGTAAAATCTGCGACCAAATCTAACCTAGCCATGACCAAAAAAGAAGGAGTGGTCGCAATAAATGCAATGCCGTAAAGCCGTAAAGACTGCGAATCACTCGGCACACTCTGTCTTCTTGGCCCTCTTTGACGAAACCTTCAGGCTGGTCCATGTATACAAGTTCCTCGTTGCCTAGGTAAACTTTAATAGTTCATACTACGTCTACCTATTTCCTTCCATGGATTAGACCTCAACAAGTGGTAGTGCAGCGTGGTTCAGTTTGCTCGGCTATCTTTGCTGTTATTTGTTTAGTTTCATTTCTCAGCTTCCTGGCATTTTGCACAAAAATATTTTTAGACACTAATTGGGCGTTATTCACATTTTGACAGGTTGGTGTTCGTGCTTTGTGCATTATTTCAGGGTTGTTGATTACGAATAAACCGAACATGTATTCTGCTGTTGCAATTACGTTGCCAGTGGATTTCTTAATTATTTGACACTGGTCATCATCTAAAACGATCCGTAGCCTGCTTTTATGGCTTGCCCTACAGAGAAAAGATTTACTTCAAAATCTGGTAGGAATAAAGCTTTTTGCATTGAGAGAGTACAGTTTTTTGCATTTATTGTGACCACTCCTTCTGTTTTGGTTATGGTTAGGTTAGATTTGGTCGCACATTTTACTTTTTCTGGTGTGATTTCATACATGGTGCCAAACCAGAAATTGTTGGCAATGCAGTGACATGCACATCCACTATCTATCACTAGGGCGTGTTTTAGGCTCCATCCTGCCTGATTTGCATAGGCTTTTAAGTTAACAAACTTCACATTTGTAAAACACACAATATTTGCCTTACTGTTATCAGACGAATTTCCACGTCGATTTCGGCCCCGAGAGCGCCATCCACCTCGTCCTCTGATGTTACCTCTTGGTCTATTTGGTTCCTGTGATGCTGGGGAAGTGCCGCAACTTGTGGATTTATGGCCGCCGCCCCCGCAACGATAGCAGACCAGCCCTTGTTCTCTGAAATGTGATGCTTGACTTGGTCGTTGACTGGCATAGAGAGAGACGGCTCTGGAAAAAATTGAGTGTTAGAGAATGCATTGTCTTTGGATTCCTCCATTATAAGTAATTGCTCTAAATCTTCACTTTTTAGCTTGTCTTCTTTTCTTAATGGAGCTAAGTAGCTAGTTATCAAGTTATCATACGTGCTGGGCAGTCCTAGGATAATATAACATGCTTCTTCTTCGTCTTCAATCGTTTTACTTGTATCTTTTATCGATTGAACACAAACTGGTAGAAATTGAATAACATCTTTAAAACCCTTGACTACCAACACAAAGATGCGCACAATTTCTACCCTCTCGACCTTAAGCCCATTACATGAATCACACATATAAAGGATAATTGTACTCTCCTTTACGTTGTTAACTGAGTAAAAGTCGACATCCTTTTGATGCTTCTTACTGACAAAACAACTCCAGACAAAGCAATAAGGTAATACTCCAAGAAATGTATTTTTAAAAAAATATTGTGAACACACTTTAATTACAGAAGATGAGCTTCCAAGGCAGAAGTCAATGTTTTTAAAAGGGAAAAAGGACGAACATCTTTCAATAGACTATTTTTTCTATTATTTTTTCTTTAACCATTAACCGTCGAATTGACTGGAGCAGAAATACAATTCTTACGTCATTCCGGTAGTTATAACCTTGGACAGTCATTTGCGAATTGCTCCTTGCATAAAAAAAGTTCCAAGGTTCACGAGATGAACTGTGTCAGTTTTAAGTCTCATCATGTTCTAGAAGGTGGAAGACTGTACATATAGTTTGTTTTAAATAAAGAAAGTTACCAAGAGAGGTTGGTGCTTTAAAAATATTTTTTTAATGGGAAATTAGTGAATTAACATTCTTTTCAACTACAAAGGTTATCTCAAGTCGGGTAAGACCAATCTTGCTATGAAATATAAAGGATCTTTTTATATGTGTACAATCAACCTGCTGAGCACAAGTGCATTTCCAGGTCCCTCTCTTCCGAATGTGTAGGGGTGAGTAAAGGGTCCTACACCAACTTCCTAACAAGCGTAAGGAAAATTGGTAAATCTGAATCACAAAATAACATTGCAGTGTTTTTATATGGTTACGAAAAACAAAAAATCTTTCCAATTTATTTCAATAAACGAGAGAATTGTCATGAAGTCAGATTATTACTAATCAACCGTAGACATTATTGCTAGCTTAAAAATGTAAACTGATTAGTTCGTACGGGTAGCCTAAGGTAGATTTGTCACTATTGTTTGATAGGCGTTCGTTCAAAATAGGTGGGTCATTGCTCTCGATTTCAACACAATTAACCTTTTGTACCGCATTATTATTTTTCCCCAAGTACCTGAAATGTGCCCAACTAGATGCTTCAAGATACAAGAACCTGACTCTATGGCGTCGCGCTACAATGGTTTACAACCTCGACAATTGAATTGATGTGATGTTTGTTGTGATGTTTGTTGCTTAACTTGGCGCGACACACTAGCGTGTGTCTAGTTATAGGTTATTTTAGGTCAGTATAATAGCTACTATTTTTTAAAGCAATCGTGGACTGATGTCAACGATATAGTGATGATGACACCTGAAAAGCTGATATTTTAGAATTATTTGTCTTAGCATTGAATTTTTCTGTACTTATTTTAACTGCAAGTAACATTCAATATTGCCGAATTACAGAAATGAGGGCTTTCAGTGTCACTTTGAATTGTACAGAAGAAAGTTTTCTATCGCACAATTTCCTACTGAGAATGACGCGTGAGCGGCAGTTTTGATAAGGAAAGCTTTCACGTAGTTCTGGGAATTGAACCCATTCATTTCTTTGATAAAGTTTAGTGTATAAATGAAGGTTAGATTCCTCCAGACTTCAGTTTGCTGTATACTGATATTTTATTAATATCCTGGTCGGGAGTTCCGGACTTACAGGCTGAGTTACAAATTAATTTTTAATACATTATATATTTCTTTTAAATGTTGGTAACAAATATGTTTCATCATTGCATTAAAGAAATTATTCTATTTAAAGTTATGTCAAGAAAGCCGCGAATTTTGAATGCTTGTTGTATAAATCTAGAATTTTGTTGAAAATAGGCACAATTAGTAAACAAGTAAGTGTGTAAAACCTAAAGTTTATTGTGTATGTGTCATGTCACCGACCCACCACTATTGACATAAAATGGAGTGGTCCATCCTCCATGCTGAACGCTCACGAATTTCAGTTTCTTGTTATTAATTAATAGATGGAGCCACTGTATGACACTTTCAGTTTCGAATTTCAGCTACGAGTTATGTGCCCCTATTACCGTAAATTCGTCTGATCCATCCACCATGATGAATGTACATGAAGTTTGATTTCGTGTTACTGGTTGATAGATGGTGCCACTACCCGATTTCTTGTTATTGGTTCATTTATATGGGCAGTGATCTGATGATTTTAGGTAATGTCGTGTTGAACACTCTAGAATTTAAATTTGTAGTTATTGGTTAATAGTTGATTCAAACCTAAGTTTTAGTTGCACATGACAAAAAAAATTAAGTTGTGAGATTCTATATTGAGTCTGTTTGGTGTCATTGTTTTTGTGTTTAGTTTGGTACCTTTTATGTCCCCCTTTTTTATCGTTAATTTTTTCCTAGTATATAGGACAACCAGTCATGATGAAAATTGCGTTCTTTACTTGGTAGAGTATCTGGTATCTTGCACATGTTCGTGACATGGAAAAAAACAGTAAGATTCGATAGTGTGTTTCTAACAGTATTGATGTAAAAGTTGATGTGAAAAATGCGTCTGTAATTTAGCTGATGCTTAAGCGTCTTACAAATGAATGTGAAATACGGGTATTTTTTCCCCTTGGGCTGTGTGATTACGTCAAGACGTGTGACGTTGGTGACCATTTTTAACGATGCAGACCAATATTTAAGTGTACGAGCGCAGCATATTCCTTCTTTGGTTAGCACACCTGCAACGGGTGAACTTCAGCTCTACCGTACATCGTTACAACAATAAGCATTCCTCTTTTTTATGTACTTATTGTATTTATTTCTTATTAGTACAACCGTTAACTAATTTTGCTCTGCAAACGTTATACAAAACATTTTTGCGTTGCACCAATGTTTTTGTCGTTTTCGCGCGTGTTCGTTTCATGGAGTTATTATTAGTTTGTACGTTTTGTTTCGGGAGGGGGGGGGGTCGTTTCGTGGTTGTAGGCTGTTATATATTTTTTTTCTTTTTGATGTACTTTTAATCTTTTTAGTTTGTGTGGGGAAAATTTATAATGGTCGCACACATCAAGTTTTTATTTTTATTTTTATTTGATTTACATGAGAACTGTAGGTTAACGATCATGTTTCCTTTTATTTTTAAACATTAAATGACATCCATCGAACAGGATTGTGCATAACTCGGACGCGTGAAAACGATTAGGCCTTAAAGCCATTCCACTCCATCATTGTTGTTCACTATACAATTTTAGGTCATCATTCATAATGCTCTTGTTTTTTATTTTTATTTTTTTATTTTTCAATATTAAATAAAAGACTTCGAACATTTACCCCTAACATAATTGTGTTTATTTGTTTATTTTTTTTTTTGAGCAGGTAAGATTTTGGTATGAAGCAATTAGAAACAACACGACGATCAAACTTTTTTTTCCGCTGATGATGACATTTTGTCCTTACAGTTTGTATAAATTGGATGCTTGAAAACGATTTGGTCTAAAAACAGTTTAATCGTTGTTGTTCACTACAATAACAGTACTGCCACCGAGTATCAACGGGGTATAATCCGCCCCGCCTCTACAAATTTACACCTGACCTCAAAGCCAACCCTTTGCTATGAAATTAACGTAAGTGCATCAATTTTTTTGGGGGGTTACGTAAGTACAGTAGGTTAACGCTTTTGTTTTATTTTTCTTATTTTTTTTTTTAAATAAATGAAAGCCTTCGAACGTTAACCTGTAACATAGTTGAATTTATAACCATGTTTCGCCTTTCTATTTAGATTTCACTTTTCTGCCCACACTACACCCTAAGGTTTGTGTGTTGCTTCGCTTCTTTGGTTTCTACGTTCTAGTCTCTTTCCAGCCGAATGAGCTCACCTACATTTTTTGTGTGTGTGTTTTCAACCCTACAATTTGTGTGCTACTTCACTTTGTAAGGCCCCGTTCGAACATATTTTTCGATGCAACGATCCAAGATTTGAAAAATAAAGTAAAAACTACTAAACCCGGCTATGTGACTCCTCATGCCCAAATGATTTAAAAATATTCCTCCACTCCCCAGAACTGTAAATTATCAATATTTTGGCCAGACACAAAATTCTAAAATTTAAAATAAAACATTTTACACACAATTTCAAATTTAGCAACTTTCTTGACTAGTCTTTAAAATAGTTATTACCTAACTGCAATAAATGACACGGACATTTCTAGATTTAAATAAATATGTAAAAAAATTTGACCGTTTTTTCAATAATGGTTTTTCTTTGAAAGTATATCATCCTTCTTTTCCGTTATTTTTTATTAAGATATGCACACGAAAAAAAAATTAGCTAACTTTTCTATGGTGGGCTTCAATATAAGCCTAAAAGAGTTGTTAGGTCTTAGACGATTTTGCTAATGGATCTGTGCGTTGTCTGCTCTAGCTATACTTCACTTTTATGTCGGGAGTTGGTAGCATGTGTCATCTACGTTTATGATAACGACAGGAGGCTAGCAGATTGCACTTCTGGAGTCACCCATACTGTAAGTGTCTTGTGCTCCTGTCTTCTGTCTAAGAACTAAAGAATTTCGTTGGACTAAAGATATCAACTCTTGAGTATAGTGTTTGTACCGTAGTGAAGAGGTTAGCTTGTTTAAAATAAATTTAAAAAAAGATATAGTATGTTAACGATGATGTCGTTAAACGTATAAATAAATACACGATAAATATTTCAAAAAAGATAAAAAGGAAGAAAATTTTTTTTAAATTGGTAGCCCGAGATGTAAGACCAGCAACCCCATGCAGGATAATCATAAAATTTACAATATTGCGTGTATACTGCGTATATAATGTATATTACGTATGTAACGTATATTACGTATATTACGTAAAACGTGCATTATGTATATAACTACATATATTACTAATATAAATTGATTTTTGCAATATGCTTACCTGTGGGCGCCACTATTTTGTAAGACGTTGTTCAAAATGGCGTCCATTTTGCATAGTATTAAAAGAAATGCTCACTAGTCATCGAAACCCGTATTGGCTATTCGAAACCGAACCACCAGTCACCATATTGTGGTGCTCACCTATGAGTGCCTTTTTATTACCCTCAAAGCACCTAAACCGGATGTGACATCCAAAATGGGGTCGGGACCACTTCCGATTTACTACTGTACTAGTTATTATTATGCAAATCACTCGAATGAAACGTAAATGCAAACATACGGCTTGCTATACGATGTTATTTCTAATTTATGATTTTTTTTGCTAATGTATGATTTTTTGGCTAATGTATGATTTTTTGCTAATGGCTTATTTTCGAGTTACCTTCAAATTGTCGAGTGTTTGCATTTAAAAAAGTTGTCTATTGTCTATCGTAGTTTTTGTTCTTGTTCAAGTCATAAGTCGACGCCACTATAACAAATGCATCGTTCGTGCTTCTAGCCACGACATCAGCACCTCCGTAAATTTTGTTCCATGAATACTATCAGAGAATAAATTCCAAGATCCTTAAGTTGCCACCGCTTAATTCAGGATCTTCCTTCATACAGATTCTGTGCGACACCTTTGCCTGTAGCATTATACTAGACTATCGTATAAATACTATCGTATAATACTAGACTATCGATATAAATGCTCAAAGCTAAATGAGTAAGTTGTCGGAACTAAGCCAGTTATTGAGCGAGCAAACTTTTGTTCTGTTAGTTGTAGTTGAGACGTGGTTTGACGACACCATACCCGATGCTTTGCGGTTTATCGTGCACCATACGTTGTTTTTAGGCGTGATAGGAGTAGTCTGGGTGGTGGCATTGCGGTTTTTCTTCAAGATTCGATCCCAACGAGCAGACAGATGGTTGCAGTCGGTTCTGAAGCCTTGAGCAATTACCTCCATACTTTAAATACCAAGTTGATAAGCTGCTACTTGCCAAACGGCAGGGATAAAGAGCAAATTGATGGCATCTGTGATTATATCTTAGGAAATCTGTAGACCCCATTTGTACAAATCTTGTTGTTGGTGACTTCAATATGTCATGCGTCAGCTGGGTAAACCACTGCTCATCAAATTTAAATCAAAAATCCTTCCTTGATTGCACTATGGACCTTGGTCTGGAACAGTTGGTGACGAAGCCAACACGAGGTAATGTCATCCTGGATCTCATCCTGGTGAATTGTGAGCGAACTATCTTCGATAAAGACGTGATCGCTCCATTTAGCACCAGTGATCACAGTACTGTTACTTTTCATATCAATCGCAATCACAATATTGACATTAATGAGTCAAACTGCTACTCAAAACTTAATTATGACACCTTATGCGCGAAATTAAAAAACGTCTGTTGGAATTTACCTTTTGATGGGCTTACCACAGTTGAATCCCTGTGGAATTCTTTCATGACCGTTTCAACAAATCTGGCTACTGAATCTACAGAATACCATATTAAATCAAAAAATTCTAGAACTAGGATACCTAGCTCTATTAAAAAGCAAATGGAAAAAAAAGGTCCCTATGGAGACGGTTGAGGTTGAACCGATCTCCGACAAATTTGCTATGCAAGATGCACGAAATAACGTCTTAGGAACAAATTTTAAATGTGGGTACTATGAGTTTCCTTTACAAATTTTTCAGACAGAAAACGAAGATAACTAAATCAATCCCACCATTGCACGACAATAATAAAGTATTAACGACTCATGTTGAGAAGGCTAATGCCTTAAACCATACGTTCTGTAACAAATTCATTAGCAATGATCTTGATCATAACGAAAACCAGTTGGACTGGTTGGACGTCCCTGTTCCTGGGCAGCCGTCGAATAACTTAAATACTAATATTAATCTAATAAATAAACTTGAAAATGTCAATTTTATACCAGAAACAATTTTACAACATCTCAATAAATTAAAAAACTGTACGGCTATCTGCCCAGATGGATTCTCGTCAACTGTTTACAAGAAACTTGCTCATCAACTGTATCGACCCTTGTTTCATATCCTAGAAAGATCATTAGACACGGGTACTGTACCTAACAAGTGGAGGCACGCAAATGTTGTGCCTATTTGAAGAAGGGTAATACGGCCGAGCCGATAAATTATCGGCCGATTTCGCTCACGTGTGTTCCATGTAGAATCCTTGAGCGGATTATACGGAATGGTCTTCTAAACCACTTATACTCATTTAATCTTATACCAGATGGCCAGTACGGCTTTCTTCCAGGTCGTTCGACGACCCTTCAGCTCTTAACCTGTCTCAATGACTGGACACTTTCAAAGGAAGACGGTAAACATGTAAACGTTTTATGTATTGATTTCGCCAAAGCCTTTGATTCCGTGACACATACCAAACTTCTAGTAAAGTAATCTAACATGGGTATCAGCGGGAAAATTTTTTAGTGGCTTGAGGATTTTCTTAGGAACAGAACTCAAGCAGTAAAATTGGGAACCACCATATCTTCTTCCTTACCAGTAACCAGCGGTGTCCCACAGGGATTGCGCCCATTGTTGTTTATTACTTACATTTCTGACCTGTCGTCTAACTCAATAAATGTTAAATTGCCAAAATTCGCAGATGATATCAAGATGTATCGACCCACTACTGATTCTAATGACCATGCACTGCTTCAGGTATCTCTGGAATCCATTTTCCATTGGTCAGGTAAGTGCAGCTCCCTATTAATGATAGCAAATGTCTCGTTTTCCACATTGGTAATAATAATAGAAATCATGCAACTTACATAAAAATCATGCCTTACAGGCCGAGAAAAGTATTAAGCTTCTTGGTGTCTACTTCTCATAAAACCTTAGTTTCTCAAACCAGTGTAATCAGCTAGTTAGCAGGGCCAAAAGAATTAGTTATGTGGTGAAAAGATGCTTTATCTCTCGTGACGTGCCTATACTAATTAAAGCCTTTAAAATCTATGTGCGGCCTATTCTGGAATATACCAGCCCAGTCTGGTCTCCATATCATCCTAAAGGCATCAAACATATCGAATCTGTACAGTGTTCGTTCACGAAATATCTTCCGGGATGCTACAATTTGCCTTACGCAATGCGTCTTAGTTAGCTGGGTCTCGAGTCTCTCGAGCTGTGGCTATTGCACGCAGATTTATGCCTAACATCCTCCATTCTACGGGAGTTTGTTTATTTTGAACCAAAGCTTTTCTTTGTGGTTCGTGACAATAGCTATACTAGGGGACACGCACTTAAACTGATGGTTGCGCCTATAAAAAGAAACTGTAGAAAATATTTTTTTCTCAAATCGTGTGGTGCACCCCTGGAACAGCTTATCATCGGAGGTGGTGGATTCTGCGAACTTCGTAAAAATTCTACGTATTTTTAGATAATTTCTTAAAACGACCGATCTTGCAAGATTTAAAAAATGTTTTTATTATGTTTTTGTGTTTAATATTTTTTAAATGTTTTTGATATGTTTTTCTTTTTAATATTTTTAAAATGTTTTTAATATGTTTTTGTTTTTATTATTTTTTAAATGTGTTTAATATGTTTTTGCTTTTAATATTTTTTAAATGTTTTTATGTATATTACAATTTCTCCTTTTAGTCATATAATTGGTTGTATGTATCTTATTTCTCTTTTATCTAATGTATGAGTATTATCATTTTAATGCTGGACAGGTGTTAGTGGAACCTAACAGTTCCTTCCTGTTTTCCATTTTCCTCGTTATGGAAAATAAATGTCTTTACTAACTTACTAAAAATTTACTCTTAATTCATGTCACCAGCTTTTGGATTGTTCAGTTTCATGTCATCAGGCCTTCTTCACCACGGATCTAGTCTTTCGGGCTTTAAAAAAAGTAAAACCAAGTAAATATTACGGTTATGTGGTTTCTCTGCCTTCCTGTTGCGGGAATTAGCGGGGAAGATTTGTGTTCCCGTTTCAGGATTTTTTCCTGTACCTACACCAAGGAAGACTACCAGACGCTTGGTGCCCTGCAAACATCATTCATGTTTTTAAGATGGGCTCTTCCTTTGACGCTCTCAAGTATAGGCCAATAGCTCTGACCTGTGTTGCCTGCAAGGTCATGGAATCCATGTAAAGAGACATTTTGATTCCATTCTTCGAAATGAACTTTGTTCACTCAGGACCAGTTTGGTTTCCTCCCATCCATAAAGTCTGCCCTTGGACGAATGATTGGGCCTGATCCGAGGCGGCGCGCATGGCCGATGAATGATCCATTCGGACACACGCCGGAAAAAAGTGCCAAAGTTTACGCAGGGAAATATAGAATAACTCAAAAAAAGTTAAAGGAATTTTGAGTAAACTTAGTGTTTGCCCGAATTTTCTTTTAATTATCCATAGTCGATCAAATTCAATACTCCACCCTCTTCTTCCCCAGTTAAGGAATTTGTAGAAAATTTATGATTCCCGACGCTTCCGCATCTCCCCCCATCCCCGTACTATTTCAATTTTGGTGGAAACTTCGTGATTTCACGAATTTTATCTTAATGAGGACGACTTTTTCTCCCCACCACTTCCCCAGTAAAAGAATTTGGGAGGAAACTTGTGACTTCTTCCTTTAAATGATTCCATAGTCGATCAAATTCAATACTCCATGTATTGAATCCAGTTAATGAATGATGAATGCACACGTAACTAAGTTTATGCAGTATTTTTTGGTTATTTTACACCAGATTTGTCTTGCAAATTTTTCCACATCAGTTTTATTTTCCGCGGTTTTTTCTCCATCGGCTTTTTTTCCATTCAGCTTTTTTCCCGGGCTTTTTTCCCATCGGCTTTTATTCCATCAGCTTTTTTTTCCCTGATGCTTTTTACCGCTGTTTTTTTTCATCAGCTTTTTTCCTTGCACTTCCTGGACTATAGCCAATCCGGGCCTGGAATGGTCCACGCATTTTGAATGGCATACTTGCAAGTGAAAGGAGGGAGAGAAATTAAAGGGGGAAAGAGATTGACCTCAAAACATCTTTTTTCTTCTTGTGGTTGTAATAATTATATATGGCTTGCCATGCCTAGTCTACTAAATTAAAATTTACTTTGGTATTTAATTAAAAACGGATTTTTTCGGGTGGGGGGAGCGGGATATGGTGGGGGAGGGGGCCAAAACATGGGGAAAAATTGTTTTAATAGAGTATTCGAAAATTTTTTTGCGAATACGCAAACATGATTTTTTCCTTTTCGTCCGACCTCTACCAATAATTGAAGATCGTCTGTCACAGATTCAAAGAAAAGAAATTACCGTCAGTTCCGTAAATTCGTTCACACATTGGCACTGAACTTCTTTGCCATGTTCTATAAGCCACAAACATTTTCATTAGGTTGAATCGCTCGCTACTCTCAAAAGTGTTACTTCTATTTTTACTTTGAGGGTAACTTCTATTTAGAAGTAAAAAAATGAATCTATTTTTACTTCTAAATAGAAGTTACCCTCAAAGTAACAAGCATTTTTTAGTTACTTCTAAAATTACTTCTATGTTGACGTCTATAAAAGTTACTTCTATTTTAACTTCCAAAGCAGCTATAAAGTTACTTCTATTTTTACTTCCAAAGCAGCTATAAAAGTTACTTCTATTTTTACTTCCATTTTTACTTCTAAACCAGCTATAAATGTTACTTCTATGTTTACTTCCACTTTTTACTTCTATTTTTACTTCTAAACCAGCTATATCTGTTACTTCTATTTTTACTTCTAAACCACCTATATATGTTACTTCTATTTTTACTTCTAAACCAGCTATAAATGTTACTTCTATTTTTACTTCAAAATCAGCTATATCTGTTACTTCTATTTTTACTTCTAAACCACCTATGTACGTTACTTCTATTTTTACTTCTAAGCCTGCTATATATGTTACTTCTATTTTTACTTTCATTTTTACTTCCATGTTAGCTGCAAAAGTCAATTGCATTTTACCCAAAGCAGTACGAAGGTGTATCTTTGGTCATGTCTCGTTTATCCCCCAAAAAAGGAACAGGTTTCTTTAAACGAAACAAGAAATAACCGAAAAGTGACTCCTTTCGTTGCTATTGTAAAAGTCAAAATAGAATTAAGTATTGCCACTAATATGGAAGTAAAGCTAAAAGATGTAAATAAAAATGGAATTAAAAACAGATGTTACAAAGTTTGGATAAGCTCTTACATAAAAAAATTCAAGCACTTTCAAGGGCTTTTTCAAAACCAATATAATTTTTCAAGGACTATTAATCAACAAACTTGCCAACAACATCTCATCAAACACTAAACTTATCATGGTCTAATTAAGGGTGTTGGGAAAAAAGCTGCAAAAACAATTGGGGAGAAAAAATTCACCAGGCTGGGTAGCTTAGTACACAAATGATGAAACTGCATGGGATAACAAAATTAAAAATAAATAGGCTCAACGCAACTTTTTACAACAAACATAAAACTTACTTAAAACAAATTTCAAGTTTGTCTTTAAGTTGCTCAAAACTAGAGCATTATTTTAAATAACTCAAAAAATAATAATTTCAAGAAATTCAAGGCCTTCATTTTTTTTCTCAACACATTCAAATACTTTCCCGGACTTCCACAGACCTTGTACTCACACGGTACATGGAAATCAGTGAAAGTGTTTGAATTTGTTGAGTTTGTTAAAACTTATTTTGTGACCCAGGATTGCATGGAAACGTAACATGAGAATTTAAGCAGTGTGATGTCTTAGGCTAAACTTTTGCTGCGAACAAGTGAGGGAGAAAAACTTTCACGTACTCTTGCTTTATTCGGTTAATATACAAACTTTGGTTTTTGTGTAGTGATCGGCCAGACTGCAGATTAGCCACCAGTCCTGATTTCGGATTCAGCACTTAAAAACAAAAAACTGTAACTACCAAACTTTAAAGAAAAGCCTGGACGTTAGTTGATGAAAAAATTTTGCATTTGAAGGAAGCCTTTTTTTTCTAGGCATAACTTGTCAAAACTTCACAAAAAGGGACTGGCTACCAATATGCATTTATCCCCAAGTTCACAAAGCAGCAGATACCTAAATTTTCGCCTACAGTGTGGGCCTTATTTAAAAGAAATACATTTAAAAGGTATTTAAAAGCAAATAAGCCTATTATTAAACATCAGGTATCCAACACTGTGGCATCCATAGGCCTACTTAAGGTAAGAAAACTTTGGAGTGAAGGTGGGTTGGCAGCGAGATTAGATTTGTGATTTTTACCCATTACTGTACTAAAAACTGTAATAAACAGGCAACCAATTTGCATTTCACTTTGAATTAAATATCAAGACTACACGGAACAATTTTCCCACTAGGTCAGGCTGACATTAACTGGACATTCCTGCTCACTACTTGCGCATCCCTTGCAACATTTACACGGGTTTAAGTGAATGTAGCAAAAACGTATCGTATTAGGGCAAAACAGGAAAAAGAACACATTTGCAACATTTCCATTCATTTGAAGTAATGTTGCAAAACTGAGTCGTACAGGAAAGCCTACTTGAAAGCAAGCACCTTTAAGTCCAGAGAGATGTGTAAATTTGTGGGTCCACATTAAAAAAAAGTGACATAATTTCTTTCGCTACTGATACAACAAGAACACCCTTCTGTAATTAACCACCCAGGCAGGGCTGCCACCCATTCATCCCCCTCCCCACCCCCCAAAAATCCCTTAAAGGTCAAAATCGTAATAGCCAACTTAACCCCCCCCCCCC
>JAHWFP010010946.1:6449-30011 GCA_023313725.1 Lithobius niger | reverse complement strand
TTTTTTTTATTTGTTTGTTCTAGTTTTTACCGTAGTCTCTACACAACAAATAATGTGGGGAGGGGGATATCCGAATCTGAAAGGCAGTGGAGCAAGGAGAAATTTTTCCAAGGAATTTTGCGCCCCCAACTCCGCCCCCCCCCCCCAATTTCTCACTGGTTTTAAAAGGGCCGAGTTTTTCTTTCTTCCCAGCTATACAGGTATACAGAATTTCCAAAGGGGCAATTTTTTTAAGTAAAAATCAGCCATTCTGTAGAGTTAGGCCGCTTATCGAAGTTCTCTGGGAAATAAAAATTGAAAAAGCAGGCAATAGTATAACAAAGAGAAAAGGGTGAAGGGAGAAAAAGCACAATAGAAAAAGTTATGAAATACAAAAAAGCCACAAGAAAGAAAACGTTATGAAAGTTGTTAAATGGTGAAACTTCGTGCCCTGCCTGGTGAAATTCGTGCTGAGGCATCTAACCCAACACCCTAAACTATAATGATAATGTAAAATAAATAATAAAAACGCCAAGATAATTTTTTTTGCCAACAAAAACAAAACAGCGTTAATAAAACCATTTCCTGGAGAAACTCCGTACCCTTCCTGGTGAAATTCGAGGTTAGCCATCTAACGTAACCTATCCTATAATAATAGCAAACCACGAAAAAAAAAACAGTCAAAAACGACAACACAGTTTATTTGTTGCTGGTCCTTGTTCGGCAATTTGTCTCATCAGCTTGTTTTCCGCACAAGCAGATTAGTATCTACCCCCCCCCCCCCTCACCCTTACACTTTAGCAAGGGTTAACTATTTTATCTACTTTTTCTTCAATGGGTAAATTTATCTTTGTTTCTTAAATGGTTAAATTAGGCCCGCCAATACTTGTTTGATACCTTTTTTCTTTTAATTTCATCGTAGTGTTTAGGCCCGTCTTTAAGTTTTGCTATTCATTTTCCACTAACCTAGGATTCAACTAGCAAGGAGGTTTTGAGGAAGTCTTCCTTTTTTTACCCCATTTTTTTATGACTAAAAGCAAACTTGTCACATCGTTAAGTTTTTTTTTTCTGGTTATAAAGAAACCAGAAAAAAAAAACTGTCTCATGTTTAAAGTTTAAACAAGAGACAGTTAAACAGAGGTTATAACAATTCACAAATTTGAATTTGTTCTTATCTAAACCAGTAATGCTTGCTGTATTTAATCCGTTTTTAATTTGTAATTTTAGGTTTATGGTATACGTTTAGACAAATAAACTTTCGTCTACATTCACTAAATTTCCTTCATAAATTCAAGTAAAAAAAAAAAGATAAAAGAAAATGTTCTTTAGTTGATTCCACGTATTTTATATTCCACAATTTATATTTTTTAAGCTGTATTTATTCATTCTTCGTCGTATTCTTTTGCTTATATTTTTCCGTTTACTAAATCTCACTGCAGCACGATCTATTCGACAATGACCACGCGCTTTTAGCGCCGCAATCAACCGGCGGCAAATGATGACGTAGCTCCTACGTTTGAGCCATGTGCCCCCCAAATCTCTATTTCTGGCTGCAAAGACGGTGCGCTTCAAAACGCGAGATGCCAGTGCAAATACAAGAGGCGTCACAGAGCGCGCGGACAGAAATATGTGGCGTCACGCGTCAAAAGCGCCCCGTGTAGACGCACCTTAAGGAAGAAAGTGAGCGTTCCAGCAAATGACATAAAGTGATTGATTGGCTTTCGAAAATTTACATCAATGTTTTAAAAGTTGTGTGTATAGTTGAAGTTGAGTAAATTATCAGCTCGTTATGAATCATTGGGTTGGTTTTAGTAACTCTCTTACTTTGTGTTAACAGTTTTTTTTTTTTAATATTGTCTGCATTTTGAGAAAGTTGTTGTTTCGGAGGATTTCCTGGATAAGCTCCGTGAGTTTGCGGATGTAAGTGAGTGCCATCTTGGTGGGTGTAGTTGTCGAGTTCACTCGAGGAGGTCGCAATGTCTGTTTCAACCCAGTTGGGTTTGTGATTTCTTCTATTGAATGCCTTCTTTATTGTTTTGTTGATAATGTAATATGATGGGTAGCCTAGTTTGAGACATTTTTCCTTGGTTTGATGGATATGGGGTTGCGCTAGCTTGGGGTTGGAAGAATTAGAAACGACACGGTTCATTTCCATTTGGGCTATTGTTCGTAGTTGAGTGGTGGAGTGACCCAAGTCATAAGGAATCCCCTAGTTAGTTGCTGAAGGTTTCTTGTTTGGTTGGAACGTGATACGTTATTCACCCTGGTGACTTTGGCATCAAGGAATGGGAGGCTTTCGTTTATTTCAGGCTCGCGGTCCTTGATGTCATCTTATCACGTTCCAACGGTGCAAGAAACCTTCAGCGACTAACCGGGGGAACCCCACCACTCAACTACGAGCCATAGCCCAAATGGAAATGAACCGTGTCGTCTCTAATTCATCAACCGCAAGCTAACGCAACCCCATATCCACCAAACCAAGGCAAAATTTCTCAAACTAGGCTACCTGGCATATATTATCAACAAAACAATGAAGCAGGCCTTCAGAAGAAGAAATCACAAACCCAACAGAATTGAAACAGACAATGCTACCACCACGAGTGAACAAGCTGCACCCACCCAGGTGGCACTCACTTAAGTCTGCCAATTGACGGAGCCTATCCAGAAAATCCTCCATAGCAACAACCAAAAAAACTGTTAACGCAAAGTAAGAGTTACTAAAACCAACCCACTGAGTCAGGAACCAAAGCACACACAGAACGAGAAAAAAGTGAAGAGTCTAATCTTAATGAAAATGACACTCAAGGTCCCACGCACTGATACAAAACAAGGAATCACACAAGAAAGCCTGAAGAACAAAATTCCAATAGGAATAAAAACAAAGGCTTACCTGCTGTCACTGGTCCAAAAGACACTCAGGAAGCTAAACCACTAACCCGTACGAAGATGGCATCTGATTACCCACAAACACAGTTTGGAGTGCATCAGATTAGATCCCATGCGTACAGTGCAAGACGATTTATGTCGGTGAAACCAGAGGTGGAATTAAAATCCAAATGTTTGACCATATCTCCTGCACAAGGCCTTGAGCTAGCCAATGGGATACCATCCCATCAAGCATCCACACAGCACTCCATTGACTGGAACCAAGCAACCACAATGCAAGTATCAAATTCTGGCGGGGATAATCATCTGAGGGCTCTTGATCCATCACCATACAGCACCTACAAAATCTTAATTATCCACTTATGAACAGCCTGCCCAACCGTTATCCATCGCAGCCACCCTCAAATCCATGAATGCATAGCAAGTAAATGAGAGCCATAACTAGCTCCACTCCCATTGCGCTGCTGATCAGTGGTTACGAGCAATTTTTTTTTTAATTCCAAGACTAAAAAAATACTTCAACTGGGTTCTGCTCGACTAGGCTAATGTTGTACTATCTGTAGCCTACAAGAAGTAGCAGCACCCTACCACTGGGGCCTGTTCTAAAAAAAATATTTCCAATTTTATAAAAATATCTTTAATGCACGAAAAACATAGTAGACATTTTTAAATCTAATACTGATTTTGATACTAATCTGATACTAATTTTGCAGGTTTACCATCTCTCACCTTGGGTCAGTTCCGTATAGTACTGTACCACCATCGCATGCACGTTCTCTCTTGTAAATAAGCTGAACTGCGTACCCAACCCTATTCTTTCAATACGGCTAGAATACTATAGCCCATGACTTCAAAAAATGTTACGCCCACAGTCTAACCAACAAGAGCAATTATGCAATGATGTACCAGGTAGTTTGAACCCTTTCTAGTGTAGTTCTGTATCCCACACTGCACGTATTCGTGCACAATGCGATTTTGCAGGGATTTAATTGCAATTTATTTGGTGTATGGGCTATTCTCTTGTGTTCGAATGCAGGACTTCTACTGTGTTCAGTCATTTTTTCCCTCAAACTTCAATCACGCCCTCAAAAAATGATAGCGATACTTGCCCTTAACCCAAATTTTTCCCTATCCATTATCCCCCAGACACTTTTCATTTAGCCCATCTCCATTTTTCCACAAATTCACGGATGGGGGTTAAGAGAAGTTGCTCTTGACCAGATAGGAAAGTGTATCAGGCAGGTAATTAAAAAAAATGTCATCTGGGTTTTTGTTGTTGTGTTACGTTACGCTAGTTGCTTAGAATTATAACTGATCAACTAAAGAACTCTAAACCCTTAATTTGATTTCATATCTCGTGGGACACATACTACAAACATGTTAAAAGTAAGTCCCAACGTGCATCGCCAGTTTTGTGAAGCAAAGCAGGCAACAACAGCCAAGTGGTTAACATCTTTGTCACCAAACTAACAGAATGAATATTCGAGCCGCATGACTGACTTATATAATACTGTAAACTGTTCATGGAGATCAGTAGTGTGCACAGACAGGCGAAAAGGCTGGGGCAACTTTCAATGAAACTGTGAAAGGGCACGCTGAGGTTGATTTTTTTTTCTGGGCACCTTCTTTTCTTTTGCTTGTCAGTCACTTTTTTTACTAATTTTGGGCTCTACGTACTTGCTGTTCGCTGCGACCAGCACTTTTCAGTGCAGAAAAGCAAAATATGAACAAAAAGGGCAGGGGCGAACCAGCCCCCCCCCCCGGTGCACGCCACTGATGGAGGTAATCCCCGAACTAGGGAAGCGTCCATAAATTGCAGAATTATTACCAGCCGGGGGTGTCGGTTTAGTAGTGGGGGATGGGAGTATGACGAAAAACCAAAGACAACCAAAATTTCACATTTTAAAGTAGGCGACATTTTAAAAAGTTGGGGGCGCGGTCACCTTACAAGTTTTTTTATCGCATATTTAGGTGAGTGTTTAATTCAGGGTTGAGTTTTTGCCTGGAAAAAAAACTTTTTGCCGGGACAATGGAAATTGTCAAGGGACATTTTTATATTTTGCCAATATTTGACTGTTGTAGGGCACACTTTTTTATTTGACTTCAAGTCGATTTTTGCCATATTTTGGAGGAAAAACCGGGACAGTAAAAACCGTGGTAAAAACTAAATTTAACCACTTGGTGGCAAAAACAAGCCAACCCTGTATGTGTGCTGCACAACGGCATTTAATAACAACGATGACACACATTACATCACATCTCTGTTACCATGATCTTCACAATAAACGCAACAGAAATAAATTTGCACTACTACACATTCTCATTTCTAAAGGGTACAAATTGTCACAGAAGAATGTATGGACGTTCTGCGGCCCAAACTATAAGCATTAAACGACGCAGTTTTGTTAGTGAATATAACTGGCCTTTCTCTACCGGGAGTGTACGCACACGCCTAGCCCATCTGTGCCGCAATTTAAAGAGCCTCGATCGTGTGTGCAATGGAAACAACGTAGCCTGCCATATTGAAAAACATTACTTACTAAGTAATATCCACACGTGTCACACTATCCTTGTCCTTGGCATTATCGACTCTTGTAGAAGCATCACAATGTTGTCGTCGCATTTTCCCGGCCGTCGTGTTACCAAGATCATACCAGGATCCATTCGTAAACATGGAGAAAAGAGAAGGATCCATTTTCGTAAACCCCACCACTGTGCGCCGCCATTGCCCGTCGCTCTGTGTTGGCCACGTCATAACTGCGCAGGTGTTCATGGTAAATCACACGTATGGTGTAAAGTCAATCCCAGTATTACGCGTTTAGGTATTACTTTACTCCCGTTTATGTAGAAGTAGGTTGAACGCGAATCGAACACCATACTCTTGTCAGAATCTATGGCTGTGAGCATGTCATTCGAAAAGGAGCAATCTGTAAAAAAATTACTGCATTTTTGTTTGGATGGGGGTTGGGGGAACAGATAGTTATTAGAGAGGACTTGGAAAATGTCTGCAAGTTTTATTTAGAGTTGGAAAAATAAAAATAAATGTTATCTTAAATCATATATTCTGTTGCCTACATGGTTTTTTTTAATAAAAAAAGTAGAGGATGGAATTTTTCGCCGCCTTTTTTGTTGTTGGGGACTGGTGAAGGGTGGGGAACAATTACTTTGTTTTAGGGGACTGGTGAAGGGTGGGGGACAATTACTCATGTGCCCATCAACTGGCAATATAATACACGTCCATAGCTCCACATTTAGCAACATCTTTAAATTAGACCCTCGTTCTTTCCCCTGCCCCCCCCCCCCGCCCAAAATAACACTTTTTCGGCCCTTTCTGGGCACGGCCAAGCACGAAATAAAAATGAACAAAAAGCACTGCACCAAAGTAATACGCCCACGAACCTGCAACACTATTTTTTTATTAGGCCATGAAAAGTTAATTGTTAGGTTTACAGGCGCGTGCGGGTGCTTTAAATTATCGCGGGTCAAAACATTTATAAGATTCTTGGTTCACGCGCTAAAAATCACACTTTCGCCAAATATTGACCGTTTTTGACATTCCAGTACACCATTTTAACCGGCTCGAAACGAACTTTTCAATAGTGCCAATTTCAAACCTCTAGCTCACACCACTAAGAAGTTATTTGATAAAAACTAAAAAACTTTGAATACTCGATGACGTAAATAACATATTAGCAATATTTTTTTTTAGGCAGACTACACACACTTTCAGCTTTGAGCTAAGTAAGTTTTAAGGCAAATGTGGTCAGTTAAATAAAATAAAAAATAAAATAAAATGCCTGGTGTTTCATTTTGCAACCTCGCCTGTAAACCAAATAATTTTTTTTGCGTGGCCTTATGTGAATGGTTTAAGGCAGACGCAAGTAATGCCAGGTGCAGGAAGATGGGCCTCAGTCAGAAATAACGAGAGGTAAGACAAAACTACAAAAATTGGATACGATAGGCAGAAAAAAGGCCTCAAAATTTTATTGGAAAAACATCAAGATCCAATCGGAAAATGCAGCCATGTCCTAACATGCTCCCCAACGCCTCGTAATATTTTGTCGTCGAAATGCTCCTGGGCAGAGTTCGTTCAAATTGTTGGCTCCACTGTTTCTTCGTTTAATACTAATGTTTACAGTTCATTTCCATTTCTTGATTAGAGAAGTTTAGCAGTCAGCAGTTAAGACCTATCACTTTACAACTACTTCAGAAACACGACCACTAAACTTGGAATTCACATCAATTTCGGAAACACAAGCCAAGGCTCAAAGACAGACTCGACGCAATTTTAGAAGTAACAAGTGTTACTTCGAACGAGACGTTACAAACCTCATGCAACTTTTTGTTACTTCTAAACTGATAATTTCGGAAATGTTAGAAGTAATTTTAGAAGTAACGCAGGAATTTGAAGCAACGAAGAGCAAGTGGAATATTAAAAGTAACCATGGAAGTAAATTATTGGTGTTACTTCGAGACGTAACATCTAAGAGAAGTTACAAAACTCGATTCGTCGAGTGTAACGTCTAAACTGCCTTTTAGACGTCAAATTAGACGTTATAGTTTTAAGAGACATGCGACATGTAATATTTTGTGATGCTGAATCATGCAAGATAACTTCGTGACAAATAGAAAATATCATCATACGTTACTTTTGTTTGTCAACAGCATTCGTAACGAGGTCGAGTGGAAAGATATTATGTTGGGTTTCCAAGAATTAGCTCGTGTAATATGCATAGTGTGCTGGCGATCGTCTATTTATTTGTTCGAATGGTTCATGTGGTCGCCGCAAGTGGTGCTACTGTTATACCTCACATGTGAGGTTACCGCGGCAGCACGACGGAACGTGCAAACAGTATGTTCCCTAACCCAAGCATTCGTCCAAGGTCTGCCCATCAATTGCTCGCTGTACTCGACGGACAGACCAGTGCCCTTGACGAAGGAATGCCATCCGACACCATACACTTCGATTTCAAAAACCTTTGAATCGGTTGTACATCGTGAGTTGCTCCCCAAAATGAATGGCTGTGGTATTACTGGGGACCTTAAGTCTTGACTTGCTGCCTTTTTGGCTAACCGGATTCAGAGGTTAATTACAGAGAACTCAGCTTCTTCGTGGGTACAGGTACTTTCTTAATTTACATCAGCGATCTACAATTTCCAATTAACAATTGTTGTGGGTTTAAATTCGCTGTTGATTTGACGATTGGATCTGAGTGGCTATACCTGTCCTGCTCACTTGTTCTTGAATACCAGATCCTTCATGTTGTCGAATGGTCCCAGCCATGACAATTCCCACTTTCAGTTCAGCAGTGCAGTACTTTCCGTGTTGGCAATCATAATAAACGTAATCGATATTTTCTTGACCAGATACCTACACCATCATCTTCTGAAGTGTGTGATCTTGGTGTTTGGTTTTCTAGCAATCTTAAATCCCCCTCCATTGTACGAAAATCTGTGCTTCTGTCTATTCTAGATCAGCCATCGTGCATGGCTGTTTTATTTATGGCGACCTTCTAACTAAGGTTTGGACATTCAAGGTTTTCGTGCGCCCTATCCATGAATATGCCACCCTGATTTAGCCCTTTTCCTTGGTTGGAGACATTGATCTCATCGAGAAAAGTCAGCACAGGTTTACGAAAAGCCTACCAGGATTCAGGAACCTGGGGATTCAGGAACCTGGTGAGCGCCTGAAAAACTTCAGGCTTGTAGCTGCAGAATCTCTGGTGGTTGATGTACCTCATATTGGTATACACGATCCTTTGAGGGCTTATGAAGGTTGACATCCCTTTTTTTTTTATCCTGCACCAGGGTCAACACCAGGGTCAATGCTGACCCGAGAAAATGATTGGAAACTGGCTTTCTCCATTTCACATTTGGACTGTCGTCGAAACGTTTTTGCAGTCCAGATGGTTTCAATCTGAAACAGCCTTAGCAAGGAGACTAGGTTCTGCTACCCTATTCGGGTTTCGCTTGGCTCCTCCACAAGGAGCACCTAGACAGATTTTTGAATGGCCCGGTTTAGTCACTACGGTGAAAATTTTTTATGCACTCTGCAGGAACAGGGTTAGTGGTCGGCCCCCTTCTGTCACCCTTCCATGGATGTTCCATGGATTATTATGAAATACTGCGTTTGTATATGTCTTCTAAACTGTTCAAAAGGCAACTACTCTCAAAAGCCATGATACGACGCCAAAATTTGCGTGGCAAAGTAAATCATAGGGATCAAGCGAGATGATGGTCATAAATAAACCATTATCAGAAATGCCTTGTTTTAAATATGGTATTTTAGTAATCTGATTCAAATACTCTTTTAGACATTTACCATATGGTAAAAAAATCAGTGTTTAGCTTAAAAACAAATGGTTTTGTATAAACAAAGTCATTACTCCGTTTAAGTCTCATATTTTTTTTTCTTTCTCAATGCCTATGAATACAGTTTTACAATTGTGTATTCAAGTTTTCGTGTGAAAATCTGTGGATGCAGCTTATCGTGACACTATGAAACTGAAACCATACGTAAGTGGGCAAAGCATGCACGGTTATGTTTTATACACTGGTAAAGTTGTATCCATGCCATGTGCACTCCACTTGTAATCTAATTAAAAACAACATAAAAAACATATATGTTTGTGTTTAGCTTTTGAATTAACAGGAACGAAAAGAAAACTACATATATAATACGGAGCAGGCGGCCAAGTCACCGGCCCCGCCATTCTGTCGTACAATCAAGTACCCCACCCTGTAGTGCCATCTGTTGATGGGATTCGCCTTCAAATTCGGGTTGGGACACTTTTCCAACGTCTTCGAACAGATGTCGCAACTTACCAAACCTGCCATGTCGCCGTCTGTTGACGGGCTTGGAACTACAACTTCGGATTATAAAATTTTTTCCAAAGTCTTCGAAAAGATGGCGCCACTTACCAGACCTGCTCACCGTTGTTGGGTTCGTTTTTGGGTATTGTTGTGATACCGAAGCGGTAAACAAAGTTTTAGTCGCGTGGACTGTGCCATTGTCGGCGTTTGAGCTAAAAAAAAAAAAAAAAAAAACCGTGTGTACAAAACCAGACAACTTTAAACCAAACGACGATTGGTTCTTAATTTCTTCGAAATTGGCAGCCTGATACGATAGAAAGGCGCATTTATTACCTAATTGTTCACTTCCAGAAAGGAGTTGAATTGTTTTTAAGTGGGCGGCAACAATGTCGCCATGCACTGTACCGAGGTGAATTGTTTTAAAGGATTAAGGTCATAATTTAGATGCCTAACTTCTCCTCCTTCTGTCAATATTTTCCAGTCGGTTTGGCATATAAACTTAGTGGGACCATGGACTTATATACTATCACACTAGGTGTGATGGACAGGACACTCCAGGCTAGCGGCTGTTGCCCAGCTCGTTTTGGACAAGCATCTGCGGTTGCCATTTTACCCTCTTCGCTTCTAAGCGACTCTTATCTTTTACTTGGTTTTCACAGTTGTGACAGAAAGGTTTTACTGCGTTCAAAGAAGTTGTTCTCATGAAGACTGGAGAAGTTTGCAGTGACAACTAGTCACAACTAGTGTGCAGCCAATATAGATCTTTTATCGCCGCATGGACTTTTTTGTAAATACAAAATTAAGAACCCGTCCTTGCAAATTTTACGATCGAGCCGTAGCTATCGCAAAACAACCAAGCAAGATAAAGGAGCACACTCATATTAAAAGTCGCAACACACAAACAGGATCGTACCAAAGGAAAAAAAGCTTACTTCGAGGGAGGGGGGGGGAGGCGGAAAATTCCAAGTAAATCCCATTTTCGCCCGAAATTCAAGCGTAACTGAGGACATTTTCTGACTCGACTTTGGTTAGTTTCGAGCAAACGAGTAAATAAAGACTCAATAAAAAAAATACTTCTTGCTGGAAAACGTTAGTTTACGTGAACATTGCTTTTAATGTCAGTCTTATGAAAATACTAGTGTGAGGAACTACCTCTTCACTTCCCCCCCCCCCCCCCCCCCCCAGGTCTAGGAAGAAAAAAAATTTCATTTAACCGGTAGTTGCAATTTATTTCCGGGATCATTCTACAACCAGCTTGCTGTTCATATGAATAATTTACTGTTTATGTTTTTTATTGAATCTTTAAATGGGAGACTTAGTTTTCATGGCTGAGAGTAATCCGTGCAGAGGTAAAATATGTTTCTAAAATACGACAAAAAAGTCTCAGTTCAGATAGTTGCACATTTCCCCAAAATAGGTAAGAGAAAAGGTAACAAAAAAGTCCTTTTTATTTTGTTTGAAGGTGGGGTTGGGGAGCGAAGATGTAAATTAATTTTTCGTCGAACTCCCCCCCCCCCCCCTCGACAAGTTGAGGAAGAAAAATAATATTTTCAAAAAGAAATCCCAGTTTAGGTAGCTGCATTTATCCCCAGAACACTCCTTCTCTATAACAAAATTAGGTTCCAAAATTATTTAAGATTATTTAGTAACAAGCCCTCGGCCCTATACAAACAACTTTAGGTATTCTCTGTTGAAATTTTCACAAAGGTACTATCATTTTGCAATTTCTTAAGATGTGGATTAAAGTCCACAATCAGGCGGAAAAAGGAAAAAAAAACCGTTTGGGTCGTCAGCAAAGTATCATGGGTGTGCTTACGGCAAATGTTTTAATTTTTTTTTATCTCTACAGTTGGGCATCATGTCTTGTAGTAAGCATTACTCTGATACGCTTTTTTTTTGGTAGGCTAGTGCTTTTTTTTCATAAAATATGATCTCTCATAAAAAAAAAACATAGCTTAGTCGTTTTTTAAAAATCTTTTCCGCCTCTCTTCCCTGTGATCCTCTGCTATCTTACCGGATCCAACAGTAGCCTACACAGGTGCTCCAACGCTGTTGGCACTTCGATGTGAGGTAATATGGCCGCCACACGTAACGTCATGGCGCCAAACCGGAATTGAACGCGTGGTAACACGCGAACGATGCTGAGTGTCTCCTCCATCCCTTAAGCGCCATGGTTGGACTTGGCCAACACATACATCAATATTTATTACCATTCGATATATAAACATCGGTAATCTGGCCCTGATCTGGAATCACGATTTTCATTTTTGGCTTGGCCTTGTTTTTGGACACTTTCATTATAATGCTCTGTTCAGACTAAACGATTAGTCCTAGAAAGCCGGCTCGTAGATCATTTTACAGCGACACTTCCATTGATATCGAGGGAGCATAGGGTCAAAAATCCCGTATATCGGTTTCCTAAAATCCCCAACTTTAAAAATCGAAAGTTGCCACCCACCACCCCTTGGATTTTTTTCCTGTACCCCAATAATTAATCTCGGAACCACCGCAATGCAGGTTTTTTTCTCATAGCTCTAAAGATCCAGTATCGGACCGCCCTAAAGCAGGGCTTTTTTTCTCCTTAGTTGTCCTTAGTTCTGCTAACAGGTTCCAAAGATCCGGAATCAGACTACCCCAAACACGACCCAAAATAATGATTGTTTTCGATCACTAGGAGCATTCGTTACAATCATAACGAGAAACTTTTATGACTGTTATTACCAACGAACGTCGTATGCTTTATCACAAAGGACTCCCAAATTTTTCTGCAACAAGACTCTTTGCTCAAAAGTCTGATATTACACAACTACTTCTCACTACATGACAAAATCTATATCTACATCTATCTACATCTACATAATAAGGTTCAACTCACATACTTAATTACAAACGAAAACGTGAAGTGTGCCGTAAAAAAGGGGGGTTAGATGGTTGAATTTTCACTTGTTAAAATGTACACGGATAAAAATTTATGATTTTTAATTGAAATAATGAAATGTACAATTGAGAAAATTCCATCTGTTTAAGTGCTGTTGTGCTTTATGTAAAATATACCCACCCAAAACCAAAACTGGTAGAAAAACCCGCCAAGTTTCCAAAAATGATCGGCCTTTGAAGGTAGTGATATCATTGTACCAAGGAAAGGCCGCAAAGGTTAATCCTATTAGCCAAGTTAATTGCACCTATTAATAGTTCGAAAGTTAAATGAAAACTAGAAGATTGCTACTAGCGGTAGCAATCTTCAAGTTTTCATTTAACGTCCAAAGTATTATTCGGTGCGATTAACTTAGCTAATAGGATTAACCTTGGCGGCCTTTCCTTGGTAGAATGATATCACTACCTTCAAAGGCCGATCGTCTTGGAAACTTGGCGGGTTTTTCTACCAGTTTTGGTTTTGGGTGGATATCACAACTTTCATAGGCATATGAACGTACATAAGGTTACATCGTCTGTTTAAGATGCTTCAATCCCATTTTTGCACACACTGACTAATAATCGCTGATTTCGTTGGCTTCGCTCACTCAATCAGCGCATCCCCTTCAGTTGTTTTGTTTAGCCCTTCACCTTCCTCTTAATTTTTCAAGATTTCTTTCATATTTAGTCATGCAGAAACCCCCGAAAGTCGCTGTTACTAAAACAGCAGAATGCGAATCATTTTATTTTTGGGTTATTAACAAAAAATCCATTAGCTCGTGTATGCTCGTATTGTTGCGTAACCATCATCTAACGCGCATCCCTTTATTATTACGCAATCCACGGCAACGTTAATGTTTCTTTATTTTGGCCTTCGTTACAGTTCAGTTTTTAGTTCGTCCAGGCTTTTACAATAAATCTAAGGACCAGTTTTGATTGTTCAAGCCATTGTTGCTTAAAATCTTTGGTTGCAACTTGGAAAAGAAACGAAATTTAAATTCGCCCGTGGCGAATTTCAAAACCCTCCCACGCATTTGTCCTGACCCATACAACCCCCAAACCAACAAAAGGACCATCCTCAGATCACTATGCATCCGTGTGCAAAAGTTCAGGTACGTAGGCATTCTCAATTTTGCACTAGCCATGAACAAAAAGTCTATGGGATTTAACATGGGAAAAATCTTATTAGCTAGCTAGCTAGCTAGACAGTAACATAAAAACAACGTTATTGACGCATCTTTTTCTCTGATTGGTGTACACTCATCCTTTAAATTTTAGTTTTTCTTAATCTCTGACCCTTCCTCTTATATTTTCCACAATTTGAAACATTTCTGTCGCATTGGGATTTATCCTCAACATGCCAAAATATGCTTTCAATTGCTTACAGTTAACAGACACAAGTCTGCTAGTGAGCCACCTTTTTATCATTAACAATCAATTTTTAACAATCGGAAGTCTACAATGGGATGATCTACTGTTACTTGGTGGGGACACACTAGCGTGTGTCTAGATGATTGGTAAAGCATAACAGCACTTAAACAGATGCAATTTTCTCAATTGTACATTTGATTATTTCAATTAAAAATCATCAATTTTTATCCGTGTAAATTTGAACAAGTGAATTCAATCATATAACCCCCTTTTTTACGGCACACTTGACGTTTTTGTTTGTAATCCGTGTACTTTTTTTACAGCTATGGCGTCGCGCTATAAAGGTTTATGCATGCAGTCGAGTGTTGCTGGCCACTTTGAAACAATTCAACTAGCTCTGAAAGCCTGCATCTGCGAAATAAAAACGCCATTCTATCGTCTCTAGCTGCCAATTTCGAGGCCGAAGGGTGTGAAATTAACAACGTAGCTTAGTTTGGTTTAAATATATATGCGTTTAGCAAAAACACGGATTCTTTCACGATCATTTATTAGGAGCCGTGGCCCGTAGCCGTACGCCCCATCTAACCCTATACAGAAATCTCCCGTCATACCACACCATCGCATGCAATACAATGCCGCAATAATACACTACACAGAACACAAAAACAACACGAGAGCAACAGTGCACGCAGCACCAAGGGAGCACCACCGGGCACCACTTGCACCAGTAACAATTGGGTGTGTCCCACAACCACATAGCCATTTCACTTCACAAATGATGCGACGTCACAACGCATCACGCGAACACCTAGCTCTCGCCCACCTTCTCTCTCCCATCTAGGGGGAGTCCGGTGAGACGCACACTTCCCACAGCACCACACACTGCACGACACCGCCAAATGATGAGCACTTCCACACACATCTGCACTCTACTTATGTCAACGCACTAGGATGTCACTCACAAACACAAGCCCTGATGCCACTCTTTTCATTAGCCCACCGCTCTTCAAATGCAGTGGTTGGAGGGAACGGGAGACCCCTCAACACACTACACATTAATTCTAGCTACCCTACAGAACCTTGCCACCATCTTTAGGCGGGCGAGCGGTCGATCCCCTCCCGATGTCGCTAGCAGTTCTGGCACCGCATTCCCCCTCCACATCCAGGGAGCCAACAATACTAGTGCCGCTGTAAATCGCATGCACTGAGGACGTCATTTCATTTTCATTTTGCCCTTCAACGATCAACTTTATAGCAAAGCCAGAACACGTGGACGAAGATTGGATTTGAAGTTTGCTAAGTGGCATTGTTCCCTAATTACAATGGTTAAAACAATGTAAAACAATCAAAATAATCGTTCAGGGTCCCGTAACCCCGTAATGGCTCGACCAATCGAAAAAGTGGTCTCTGAGGATGAAGCCCAGGGAAATTTCTGACTTAGATCATGTTTCAGATTTTAGGTAGGGGCAGTAGTTTTTTTCTGAAATCGTGTCGTGTCACACAAGAACAAGAACAACAACATGAAGTGAACACTTTTCAAATTTACGTGTGGCTCCGTACGTTTACCCTTTCACGGAATTGCATAAAAGTTGGTAAAAAGTTGGGAAAAGTTGCTATCTACTATCTGCCCAAGTTTGATCGAAATGTATTGAATACAAACGAGAAATTTTTAGTTTTAGGTTTGCTGGAAAGAGGACTTCAATCATATACTATAGTACAAACAAAAACGTCAAGTGCCTTAAAAAAGGGGGATTGAATTGAAGATTGAATTTTCACTGAAGAGGCTTTTTAGTGCTGTTGTGACAGAGAGTGATGGAGCTGTATGGAGTGAGAGTGACGATGAAGTGGATGGTGCGGAAAAAGACAATGATGTGCGGTTGCGGCAACGTTCACGCAATTTGTAAGCGCTGAAGGAGCTTTATGGTAGAGGTTTGGCCAATGTACCGATGCCAAGATCAGTGGTAATGATTTGCAGTATAGCGGGGCATCCATACTCAACATCGCAAATTTACATGGCGTTAGAGGATGTTGTGGGTGTTGATGAGATTGTTGCAGTAGGTGCTCTCAGGGCAAGTCATGCTTTCGAAATTGAGGTGCACTCTACTGCAGCAAAGCAGAAGCTGCTACGCACCACAGTTGAAGTGAATGACTGTCATGCTGAATTTCATGACTTACATGAGTATACTGAACAAGCCCGCCTGCATTGGCTTCCTCGTAGTGTCACCCCTCAAGAAGTCGCTATGGGATAGCTCGTATAGCGGTGCTCGAGAAACACTCATTTGAGAAACTTGTAGTTCGAGGCAGGGTTGCGTGCGAGACGAGTGTCCGGCTTGTTACGTTACGCCTCAGAAAAGGTGTGACAATTGAAGAGGTGCCAGACAAAGTGGTAATTCGTGGGATTGAAACATTGGTCATTGTGGACGAGCGCGCATCGAAATGCCTGCGCTGCGGGATGCGCGGCCATTTTCGTCGTGCGTGCGTAAGCGTCACGTGCACGACGTGCGGCGTTGGTGCGACCGGTGTCAACTATGTCAACATCTGCAGGAGGCGCTGCGTGAGGCAGACAGGAGCAAACAACAGCAGAAGGAGTGTGTAGCAGTGTGGCGGCAACAGCAGCTAGTAGTGTCAGTGCAGCATGAACAAGGTGTGTCCCCGGGGCAGATGACCATGTGTGCTGGGGCACCAGGTTGTACGGCGACGTCGCGACCAGGAGATTTGCAGGAACAAGAGCGGGAACCAAGCATGACGGTGATTGCAACTACGAGTTGTGCGCAGGTGAATGAGAATGAGCATGCAGACGTAGTAGTAGTCAACAGAGGTGAGGAAAGTGATGGTCCTTGGCCGACCCCACCAGCCAAGAGAAAAAAAGGCGGTCGAAAACGGAAGCAGTTGCCACGACCAGCTGAACAATTCTCTGCAATGGTTTCCATTGGTGAATCACAGAGTTTGGAGGTGGAGGTGGAGAGTCAAGATGGTGACAAGACTGTTGAAGTTGGTAAGGTGGCGGAGCAAGTTTGTTTGCGGCCACCATGTGAAAATCAATCCATGAGTGATACTGCGCAGCAGCAACAGCAACAACATTCAGTGAGTGTGTCGGTTGATGACAGTCAAGTGATTGAGTTTAGTCAGGAGTTAGAGGTGGATCATGAGATGGGGTAGATGTCGGAGAGGAGGCAACCTAACCTAACATTCGCGTTCACTAGCATAGCGATTGCAACTTGGAATGCGAGGGGCGTTAGAGGTAAATTGTATGAAGTGGAGCAGCTTTTGGAGCATGCTAGTATTTTGGGTGTACAGGACGCCAATAACATGCAGGGGTTTGACGCGTCGTCATGGAGGGCAGATTTTGTGTTTCAAGTCTAAAAGTTGGAGTGTTCATTAAATGGTTTGTACCGTTTCTGGCGGTCACCTTTCAATTTAGTGTTGTAGGCATACATGCGGTAGCTCTTAAAATCTGGATACAAAATTGTTGGGTGACTGTTGTGTTTTGCCTGTGACGCACAACCCAACGAGAGTTGAGTGGTTTGCATGGTTCTGGCAATTTCCAACACCTGTTGTAGTAGAGGGCGATTTTAACGGTCACGACTGGGGTTCTTTGCTAGTTGATGCACGGGGAAGGTGGTTGGCTGATGCGATTGGTAAGGTGGGGCTACAAATAATTCAGGATGGGATGCCCAAGTTTATTCAGTGGCTACAGGGAAGGGTACAGGAGTCGGTATTAGACTTTTTTGTTTGCTCACCCACTATTGCATCAAGTTTCACGTTTGCTGTGTCAGAAGATTTGTGTGGGAGTTATCACTTCCCAGTTATTTTGCTTCCACGTGGTCATCATATGGAGAGGCGGGGAGTGGCTTGTCGAAACCGGCCAGTTATACGGAATGGTCTCCTTACGGAGTGGATTGAGACAAATGCTGGTTTTCGGCATGAGGGGGCAGAGGGATGAGGATTGGTGAGCGAGCGCTATGGAATATGGGGCGTCAATGAGCTCGTTCCGTGTGGTGGACGCATGTGTGTACGGTAGCAGTCAGGGACAGGAGGAGAGCGTTCAGACTGTGGAAGCGATTTCCGGATGAAGATCGTTGGTGTGCATACAGGAAAGTGGCTAGAGAATCTCATTCTCTGTTGGTCCGAGAGAAAGATGGGTACAGTAATAGGTTATGCGCAAAGATTGGCACATCGGCCTTGCTGGTTGAGTCGTGGCATGCGCTTCCTCCGTAGAATGCCAAGATGGCGGTGTCATGGGTGTACAGCAAAAGAGCGACTGGTGAGCACCGGCAGATCTTACGTGGGAAAGGCATGGTGGATGCGTTCAATGAGCACTTCGTCAGTGTCTATGCCCTCTCGGGTGGCATTGTCCCACCTAACTTGCCATCTGTAGTGAAATCGCGGGTTGGGGGTTTACCGTGGGAAAAGACGGAGTTTGATGTGGCACTCTCCATGTGCAGGAGTTCTAGTGCACCGGGCATTGATGGTGTGTGGTACGATCTTTTAAGAGTCTGCGAAGTGAGGAGATTAACTCTCTTCTTGCAGTGTTTCAGAGTCTTTTACATGGCAGCATGCCTCCGCCATCATGGATGTTCACCGTTCTTGTCCTGGTGCACAATACGGTGTAGTAACAGGTCGGGACTAGTATAACTATAGACCTATTGCTCTGCTCTCGTGTTTGAGAAAGGTGTATGAGCGGATGCTGATGCGTAGACTCAGCTGGCATCTCGAGTTCTATAATCTGCTAGTTTCGATATCGTCCAGCGAGGAGTGCGCAAGACGCTATTTTGTTCCACCTTTCAGGTATTAGGGAGGCGTGTGCACAAGGTCGGGGTGGGGTCATAGTAGCAAAAAGTCATAGTAGCAAAACGTCATAATAGCAAAAAATGCGACATAAGAGCAACAATTTGAGAGGCGTCATACGAGCAAACGACGGGGTGGCGTCATAGTGGCAAAACGACATAACAGCAAAACGACATAACAGCAAAAAAACCGACAAAAGGGCAAAAAAGCGTAGGACGTCATAACAGCAAAACGTCATAACAGCAAAACGTCATAACAGCAAAACGTGAGGCAGCATTGAAGCCCTTTTTTGTCTGTGGCCCGGTGCTTCAGCACCCAAAGCGCCACTCCCCCTCTTTAGCCAGCTCTGCTCCCCCCCCCCCCACACACACTTACACACACATGCTTCGCAAAGAAGCGCTGCCCCCTCATCACTTTTAAGTACACCGGTTTTCGACCATCTTTTAACTACTGGAATCAAGGGAATTTAGTGTGTTCTATTGGGGTTCTATGATGTCTATGTGGGTTCTATTAGGGTTCTATTATGTCTATTGGGTCCCATGCTGTGTTCAAGATAGAACTGGCAAGAAGTCTTTATAATGGGGTGCCGGAATTGTATCGACATGGAGGGCGGTGAATTCCGGGATTTTCTTAAATACTGACCCCGTATGGTACCCGAAAGTACAGTAACTCCGGATTCTTAATTTACTTTAAAAGTGTCCGAAATAATCGGGAATTGTGGTAACACGGACTTACACCATAACTCTTGATTTTACTGAAATATAGACGCCATCAAGGAAGCCAGAATTACCATAAATATGGAAACGGATTTTCCTTTAAAAGTGCTTGCAGAAATCTGGAATTGTAGCAACACGAAGTTACCAAAGCGAGAGTATGAAAGAAAACGGTCGGAAACGAATTGTACGAATTGCATCTATTATGTCATGAATTTCATGCATTAAAAGCTCCATCGTTGTCATGAAATGTCAAACAAATAGAACAAAATTGTGAGGATTGTGCATGCGTACGTACGTGCGTGTACATTCCTGGCATGCTAATATAAGCAAGACAGCCGCCGTTGTTATTCTTACCAAAACCAGGAATTGTGGAGGCCTAAGGACCGGCAACCTTCGCGTTATACTTATGCTTTATTGGCGCCTACCAGAACTTATTTCCTCGTATTTTTTGCACACCGTATCCATTTTTGTGTGTGGTTGGTGGGTGGAAAGAAGGCCAGGGGAAAAAAGGTCTGAGTAAAAAAGGTCCGAGGAAAAGGTCTGAAGACTTTTCTGTGGTCAAAATTATTAAACTGCACAACAACAAACAAATTTTAATCTTTGGAAAAGCTTAAATCATGTGCTCTTGGGTCACTTTCGAACGAAATTTGCCCTCTCGTTTTTATTTTCACCCTGTACCCTTCCATTGTCGCAGTTAAATGCAAATTTCTTCCTTCTTCACCTCCTAACCATTTTCCATAAAATACACCTATCCATGGGCTGACCTAATCCCCCACAGCCTTCAGGTTTAAATCATCATAACTACATTTTTGGCTGGTCGCCCAAAGTTATTAAACATTTTTAAGATCATCGGGAAACATAAAATTTTCTTTCTTTTTTATTAAATGTTGAAGGACTACTACCGGTGTGAAATATATGAACTTGCTAATGGTAAAAATTTTCAATTCGGGTTAAAATATAAAAAATACTAGCGATAGTGTGAGAAAAGGCAGAACGCACAAACTCAAGTGAAAACAATGAAGTAACCAAATTTTTTCATGCATTTGTGAAGCTTGAGACAGAACAGATTTTATGCAGTTTTTTTTTAATCCTATCAAAGTACCTTATTTAAAAATAAACGAGTAAAATTTTACGTGGTAGTAACATTACTTTTATTACAAATTATGTGCAACAAATTTTAAAGACATCCTGCGTAGCAAAAGAAGAGAAAAAATTATACAGTAATTGCAAAGATTACTAGCAAAGAAAAATTTCTATTGACGAATTGTGAAATGAAACAGTGATGTGATCAACTACTCTTAAAAGAAAAAGAAGAAATAGTGGTGAAAAAAATTAACAGTAGATATGTGAAAATGTGGGGAGGGGGGAATTAAAAGTTGGAATGTGAAAAAGCATACACCAGGCATGCATTTCCGACACCAACTCTGAATTACGTAAAATTTGCTTCCTCTGTTTTGCTTTGCCCGTTTTTGTTTCTACCTTTTTGTTTCGGGGGGGGGGGGCGGAGTAGGTAAAATTACCCCCGGAAAATATACCCCTGGAAAAAATACCCCCAGAAAAAAAACCCGGAAAAAGTCTTTATTCAGATGAAAAAATACTCCCTCATTGATATAAGATATATCGTTGATATATTTTATTTTGTCAAAGCAGTGTTAATTAACTTCTCACCACGAATGATAGCAAAGCGAAAATCCTCAAAGTGTAATTTTCAACATACGTTTTCCGGAAAGTAAGAAAAGTCACTCGTATGAGAATTGCCCGCAAGGTGTCGCGGTTCCGTGCCGAAAAAAAGAAAACCATGGATAAAGAATCTCGAAAAAAAAAACCAACCAACGGAAGAAAAAAAACCAAGGAAAAGACAACTGCGGAACCCGAATTGTTTTGTCTATTTTTTTTCGTATTATTGTTTTCGTTATAGGAAAGGTTAGTTTAGGTCAGTTGTCTTGGCTCGAATTTCACTAGACAGGCAAAGGAGTTCGTAAGTAAAGGAAACTTATTTTTTTCTGCGGCTTTTGTTTTGTTTGACTAAATCGAAACTAATCACGAAAACAGAAATGGTAGGATCTGTTAAAAAATAGCAATACATAAATTATTTTTATGTAATTATAAACCTTTCAGGCGATCTCGGGTCTTTATATAATTTGACCTTGTGTGTGGAACAGACACTGGGTGCTAAAATATTGGATACTTGAATTCAGATTTTTACAATTGTTTTTACTACAGGACTTGGGGCATTTCAAAGGAGTATGTTTCCAAAGGGGTATTTTTTCCGGAAGTATTTTTTGCGGAGGTATTTCTTCCAGGGGTATTTTTTCCGAGGGTAATTTTCTATGGGTATTTTTTCTTTTTTTTTTTCCTTAGTATTTTTTCCAGGGGGTTCCAGGATGTCTCCTAACTTGGATTTTTCTTCCTAAGCAACCCCTGGCAGGTGCTCGGAAAAAAAACCCACAAAAAAAAGCTGATGAAAAAAAAGATGCGGAAATGAAAACCTCGGAAAAAAGCCTCAGAATAAAGCTAATAAATAAAGCCCCGGAAAAAATTGAGGGGAAAAAAGCCGATTGAAAAAAAGCCGTGGAAAAAAAGCCGTGAAAAAAAGCCGCGGAAAATAAAGCTGATGGGGGGAAAAATCACAAGGCAAATCTGGAGTAAAATCACCAAAAAAATAATGCCTAAACTTTCTTAGGTTTCTTATATAATAAACTTTCATCGTTCATTATATAGCTGATTGCTGCTCGACCAAATTTACCTTAATTACCTTTGGAATCATTTAAAGGAAGGAGTCACAAGTTTCCTCACAGATTCTTTTACAAGAAATACAAGAGGGGAGGGGGCGGGGGAGCGTCAGGAAATCATAAATATTCTACAAATTCCGTAACTGGGGAAGGAGGGGATAGAGTATGATTGATCGACTATGGATAAATAAAAGAAAATTCGGGAAAACATAAGTTTACTTTAAAAAATGTTTAAAGTTAAACAAAGATTATTTATTTTATATGCAACTACTAGTGCTGGCTTTTTATTAATAGTAACTCGAATTTTATTAAGTATATAAAAGTGTTAAAAGCATTACTGCAGTTATAGCGTAAAAATCAGGGTGACGAACGTGAGGTCAAGTGCTATGAGCTCACAGCATAATGAGCGCACAAGCGAAGGAACTGTGGAGGCCGTGGAACGGTGAGAGATGCCTGAAGTCTTCATATATCAGAACTTCCAGAAGTATGGAAAATGAAAATAAGTTCGAAACCGATTCAGTGTGCTCGCCAAGTTAAATGCCACAAACAGGAGAGAGGTCGCCTACCCAACAATAACATCACACAACAAATTTTTAACCAAACTCAGTATCATATCAACTCGAGGCAAATCCTAATCTATAACAATACTCCCACCATAGCTAACTTCTTCCCCCTACATGAATTTCCGGTAAAATGGTTACGGCATCATTTTTAATGTAAGCACATAGTATAATGTAAATAAACAAATTGCTTTAGGTTTTGTGTTGTGGAAAGTGTTTGGGGGCAAGATTCCGGGGAATAATGTCTGGGGTCGAGATAATGTCCGAATTAAGGGGGAATTCGAGGGGTGAAAATGCTTGGGGGTGGGGGGAGATATTTCCTGTTTCGCCGAAAATTAACTCCGATTAAAATTCGGGAAACGGAAATTCCCGTTTCGCCGAATCAAAATATTTCTAAAAAATTGATGTGGAGAAGTTGAAGATGAATTCCTAATTGAGATGAAAATGTGATTAGTTGCGGTTCTGATGTTATGGATAATGTTTAGCCACAGCAAGCGCAGTAACGCGAGCGACGCACGTAATTTGAAGAAAACGCCGAATATTAAGACACTGATTAAAATTCGGCGAAACGGGATTCGGTGAAACGGAAATCGGCGGTCTTTCCCCTCCTCCTATCCCAATTTTGGGGAAATACCCCGAGTTCACGAATAATCTTTAGTTATCCAAGTTCACCCGACCAAACTGAGGAAGATTCTTTTCCCACGCCACTTCCCGTTTAAGGCATTTGGGAGCACATTAGTGACTGCAAGTATTCCTATAATGAGTCAATAGGTGATTCAGCTAATGAATGATGAATACATGCAT
>JAHWFP010010945.1:0-17705 GCA_023313725.1 Lithobius niger | reverse complement strand
GACTGTTCTATTATGTTCTAGAGGCAGGAACCGGAAACCAAATTAAAGACATAGATAATGTCCACCTATGGAAGAATGGACACCCCACGACTAAGAATTGGCCATTGGCCCCAGCAAACATGAAAGTAAACAAGATTTGCGACAGGGGGTCGCACAAAAAAATACAAAACAAAACTCATCACCCAGTGAAAGAATATTTCCAATGTTAAAAAAATAAAACTATGACAGAGTTCCCACCAGTATACCGAAATAACTTTCCCGAGTTTTCCTGGTTTTCCAGAGTAGATGAGCTCAATTTCCAGGTTATTTACCGTAATTTTAAGAATGAAATTTTTCCACACATTTTAGCAGTTTTACTGATTTAAGGGCTCACTGATAAACACGTAGCCCGATTTAATGAAGTTTTAGGTGTCAACACAGAATACAAGGATTCATTTTATTTTACTGTCAGTGTCTTAACAAAATGTGTTTAATGCACTTAGGATTAGGCCTAAAAGTGTGGCTTTGTTTTTTCCCCGAGTTTTCCAGGTTCTTTTGTGAAAAATTGGAGCATTCCCTGAGTTTTCCCTGAGGTTCAAGTGTAGGTTAAATTCCCTGAGTTTTCCAGGTTTTTCCAGGTGGGTGGGAACAGTGGCGTAACTAGGATTTTGTACTGAGGGGGGGGGGGCCCACTAGGCATTTAGCCGAATGGTGTGGAGGGAGAACCGATAAGAGCCCCGGAAGCTGATGCATTGTTGCTATTTTCCGGCAATGTCTGGCCTTGTAAAGTGCCGTTAGAAACATTTTTATAAAACCAGTTTTGCTGACTGCATTATACGCATAAAAAAATGTAATGTAAATCTTTCAGTTTTTCACACTAGATACTTATTTTTTACTTTGTTAGAAATGTTGGGAATTTTAAGCAAAATATGGAGTTAGTAATTCTTACTGTTTATCTTTACTGATTTGCGTATTTCTCCATTTGTTACCTGGTTACTTTAGTGATTTAAAGGATAAACAGAGGTATAAAATTGGCTGAGGTGAAAGTTGCGTCTTTGACCACAAACTGCAGCCCATCTGACGGTAAATTTTCAGCTATGGAAAAAGTGACTTGGTCAATTTGCCGAATAAGCTCTCAAAATCTCACTGAGGGGGCGAATCGCCCCTTTGCCGCCCCCCCCCCCCACACTAGTTACGCCACTGGGTGGGAACCCTGTATAAATAAATAAATAAATAAATAAAACTGTAAAAAGCATTAAAATTAAATTACAAAGGCAAGAGAGAAACAACACGAACCGTCAAAAGAAGATGACCGTACCACAAAGATACTTTACTGAAAGGATCACGGAAGTGATAATGGATTTTAGACGTTATGCAAAAAATTTGGTACGTCGATCAGTTAACGTATGATGTTGAACATACAATACTAGCTATAAGCGAGTAATGTTTAATATATGATGACACTATTGCAGCAAGACTGGGTGGAAGCCATGTTGCAGTTGATTGACCGAAAAAAAGGGAAAGCCATGGAGGAAACTTCCGGTGGGGATCGGGGGGGGGGGGGGATGGCTAAGCAGCAGAACTCTCATTGTTAGCTACCAAAACTGGTATAAGAGAAGCCGCAAAGTTTCCAATAAGGGTCGGATCTTGAAGTATATGGATTTCATTCAACCAGGGAAAGGCCGCCAAGGTTAATCCTATTAGCCAAGTAAATCGCACCGACTAATAGTTCGAAAGTTAAAATGGAAACTAGAATACTGCTACTCGTGGTAGCAATCTTCAATTTTCATTTAACGTCCATAGTATTATTGGGTGAGATTAACTTGGCTAATACGATTAACCTTGTCGGCCTTTCCCTGGTTAAATGATATCACTACTTTTAAAGGCTGCCCCTCTTTTGGAAATTTGATGGCGGCTGCTTCTCTTATACCAGTTTTAGTTTTGGGTGGATATCACTACTTTCATAGGTTCATGCTAGTGTGGCATAAGCCAAGTAGATGAGATTAATTGTGATTGACTGAGAAATTCCAGCTTCACTCCGTATAATAACATTATCCTCACGAGGATCAAACGAATGGGCATGCGTTGATTGAGTGAGCAAAGCGAAGCGAACGAAAATCAACGCTTGTTAGCCAGTGTGCTCAGAAATGGGACTGAACAAATTTAATAACGTGAAGCATGGACACGCAATAAACCAAACCATAATCAGACTTCGATGGTTCAGTTTTAGGATGGTGGATTTATTTGGCTCACCAGACTTACACGAAGACCAGTTGACTTAGGTTACTTACGGTTTACTGACATTAGGTTCGATTTAAGCTTAAGGGAACTATAAGCATTAGTTGGACTTTGAATGGAATATCGGGGTAGATCAGGTTAACAGGAATTTGTAGACAGAGCTTAAATCAAGTTCTAATTAAAGAAGTCCAGGCCGAAAGAAGTCCAATGCATGGAAGGAGCACTTGGGTAGTGTGGTTACTATGAACTTTTCCAGGGAGCAAGCCATAAGTCGGATAGTCTTGTGTGATCATAATAGTTGTATATATTTTGATATTTGATGTTTGCAGTGCAACTGTGTTATTGATAACTAGAGGAAGCCCGTGTTTTACACGGGGCTGGTCACATTTCCCGGGACATTTTCCCGGCACTCTTCCCGAAGATTTTGTCAGATTGATCGACCACTCATGCCTGGTTCCTTTTTGGCTGCACGTAGAGTGGGAGAGCGCATTTTCAATGCGGGCGCGAGTAGGGGAGAAGTGGTTTTCCTTTAGGCTTTCCTTTTCCTTTTAGCCAGTCTCCGATATTATTATAAAAATTTTGTGTGCTTGATGATGGACCTTAACTGCTAAGTCTTTGGGATTGGATGTTGAAAGTCCGTTGTTTGGCTGAATCCTTCAGCAGTGGTTTGCACAGGAGGGGGAACTGGGGGGGGGGGGGGGGGGCACATTACCCCGGGCCTTTTCGCAAAATGCACTTTTTTGGGGAAAAAATGGTCGTTTGTGCCGGCATTTTCTGGTGAGGTGGTGAGAGAGTGCCTACGAGCCTAAGAAGGCTTAAAACCTCCTGAAAGGGCAAAAAGGGGCAAAACGGCTAAGAAAGGGGCGTGCCCTTTTATTCAAAGTTGCCGTCTTGGGAGGGAGGGTGGGGGTGGCTCTGTCCTTGAGTGACGACATAGGAATAATTGTTGGGACTTACTAATTCAGCCTAAATATTAGCAATGCCAAATTAATGGCACTATAAGATCAATGCTAGAATTCTTGCTTTTGTGGGCAAGGAATACCACAATTTACTACCCAAGTCTAACGATTTGTCAAAATATGCGGCACTTTGACACATCTGCCAGTCACCTCTACCCCCTCATTACTTAGCTTTTCCTCGCAGATACGCTTTAACCGATTTACGAATGTATGCTGCTGACATCCGAGGAAGCCATATTGCTACCCTCCAGAAGTAAACAGATTGCCGGCAACAGCTGCAATTCAAGTCGGGCTTTCCCACTGAAAAATGAGGGAGTTGGAAACGCCAAACGAAATCAAAAGAGTTTGAAAAAAAAAAAAACTCTAACTCTTAAGCCTGATTGACTTAGAAGCTTTAAAAGTCACAAATCCCGCCAGCAAGCGTCCGTCGCTAAGCAACAAAGCTTCCGACCGCGCGGCCGGTCGACAGATTTCGCATTTTTCGATGTCCGCCATCTTGGTTGGCCTCGTTTTGAAACCAGCCGACCGCCGCGCCGCCCTTTGGCCGAATTATGGCTTCGTTGCCATGACAACCGACACGTCGGCTTCACAAAGAGTGAACCTTGCCGATATCAATATGAGCACTTAGGACAGCGGCGGAATGAGATTGTGGAAGCCGCACGGGGACCTGAAATCTCACCATCGGAAAGAAGAGTGTTATTTTTGTTTGTCCACCGAAGGTTTTGACGCCATTGTTGGCAGAAAAGTGGAAAAAAATAATGATAATAATAAAAAAAAAAAAATAACGATTTGTTCAACTGCGATAAAAATGATACTACGGAAAAATTGCTAGTATGAAGTTGAAACAACGCAGGCAGTTGATGACGGCATCTGGCCCTGTGAGGACAGAACAACAGTCTGCAATAGACATAAATAAATCTACGGTGGCTGCGACTCAGACATAGGATCGTAAGAACCGGAAGCAACTAATGCACCGACTCACACCGTCTCAACCGAGCTCCACCCTGCTCAAAAGTGCGCAGCGTAGTAAATTTAAACATTTACTTGGACATTTCCAGTTGTTTATGCCCATCCTGCCGGATTCAATTACACCTTGTTGCTTGTAGCCAATTATTGTGTTAGTAGTGTTTGTATGACGTAACTCTTGTGACCGTTTGCAACCCTTGCATACGTTTGTCGTCATTGTAAGTGTTTGTAACTTTTGTATTATATAAGTTTCGGTTCTTTGTGTGGTATCAGACGCCCATATTGATTAAAGACTAAGGCCATCGGCCCCAGCTTGGCGTCGGTATTGAGTGGTGGACTGTTCCTGGACCTGCAGCGGATGTCCTTACAGAGGAGCTCCCAAGAAGTTCCAGTCTGTTCCAGACTATATAATTATAGGCTTATATGTGCGTACATGCATGCCATAACGTGCATGCATTGAAGTCATGGTGCCATGCTTTGTTTGCCATACTTGCTTAACATTTGTTGTAATTTGGATTATTATTCATTCCATTCCAATTCCTCCTTACTGAAACACCTATAGGACTGAATTTCCCATGATTTTATTTGCCTTTTATCCAGCCATAATTTAGATCTTTTGGACACCAAACTTGTATGCAACATCATGTAAGTCTTTTCTTTAATTATTATCACCAATAATTTCCAACTTTTTCCCAATTGTTTTAAGACCCGCAAACAGCTTACATAAACCCGCAAGCAAGAAGCTTACAATAACCCGCAAGGGTTATTTCACGTGTAAGTCAGGCGAGAGTTATACTGCAACTAACATCATAATAAATCCCAATGGAACCAAATAACCAGCGTCATAATTTTACAAGCTAAGCTATAAATCTGCCACCAACTACCACTGGACTCTCGTCCCTCCATTTTGGTGCATCGGCCGGGTATAGAACTCTGGTCGCTCGCATGACAGGAGAGCATTCTCTCTCGTCAATACAGTGTGTATTTGAGTCCTAGTATGTGTCTGAGTCCTTGGGTATGTTTGTAGCCCAGTACGTTTGAGCTCTTGTAGCCCTTAAAGGCTGGTTGTCACCAGCAGAGACTCTTTAGAATATACCGTGGTGCCATCTAGCCGCAGTGATATCGTTGACTTTTAGAGCTTGCTCCTAGGTGCACGAGGAAGTTACCAACTTTTCACTCAAAAATTAACGAGGCGTGTGCCTGTTTGTTGCTTTAAGAGAAACGGCGTTGGGCATTCCTCCGCTTGATGCAAGTAAGTGCTAGTTAGCACTAGATAGTGCAAGATGGTGCTAGATTCTGCCTTGGAGTAATAAGTCACTGCGTTACGGGAGGCGCTTGTCTACACCCAGAGCAACCCACACTGGGTGATAAAACTCTGCATTGTTATGGCATCATCAACAATGCAGTCTAGCGAAGTACAAACTTGGTGGGATACCATTCTCCCTACAAAACCAAACACCCGTCGTAGCATCCAAGTGTTTGTTTGTTTATCCTTTTACTACAGTTTCGTTTCTATCCATTTTTCCTACGTTTTAAGATTTTGGTGTCCCTGAAATGCTGGATTGTTCTTCTGCTGACTTGTCTTTTACGCTGGGATTGTTCTTATCGTTTGCAATCACCCGTCAGGTACAACACACTACTACCAGCAGTCGTGACAGGAGATTGTAAACGATAATTTAAGTCTTCGCCACAAAGTTAGTCTTCCGTGTGTACTAATTAATTACCCTCATATTGTTGACTTTTCTATCGATTAAATCTTCACCTGAAAGCTGGATGTAAACATGCTTCTTAAAGCTTTTTTCTTGTAGATTTGGAATTACCCGTGTTCACATTAGTTGCTTAATGAAGAGCGAAATCTATTAAAACATCATAAGGCGACGTATATTATGGTAATGTGAAAGCCGTAGGTTAATTTGTTTTCCGCTAATTAATGTTTTCACTTGAAATTTGTGCCATGTTTTTTCTCAGAGAAAGGCTGTACGAGCATAGTTGAGCCACAAGCCAACACTTAATTTTAACGTTTGCAGCAAATTACTGAAGGGCTGGTTTAACAATAAACTTGCGTTGAACTACAGTTTAAGGTGAATTGCCATCTTGCCCTATAGGAGCGCCGAGCAGCGGTCAGTGTCCATGAAATGAGGGTCACCAAAATGAAGTCACATTATTATTTATTTTATATTTATTTAAAGATAATTACTGGTCATTGGAAAATGTCAATTGTAATAGACCTCTTAATTACTATCCCAAAAGGAAAATAATCTTATCAATTTTTTTAGAGGTGCCCACCTTGGCCTAAAGTGTAACATTATAAGTCAATGGGAAAAAAGGGTAATTCCCCAAAAATTATTTTTTGACTAGTTTAAACTACAGCTATGACATTATCTTATTTTGCACTCTTAGACCCCACTAAACGAAGCCAAAATAAGAAGAAAAAAATTTTCTTCTAGTATTATCGGCCACCAACACGAAAAAAAAGAAAGCATTTTTTGCATATTGTACGCAGTAATTAGAACGAAGTATAGGGACAAAATATTAAAAAAAAATTCTGGTTTCTTTTAGTAGTTTCTGAGAGTGCCCAATGAAATAAAATAGGCAGTATTTTAATCCAGCCAGAAATATTTTTCTTTCAAAATTAGCCATTTTCCCATTGGCGTATAATTTAAACTTTAGGCTCAGGCGGGCACCTCTAGAAATTTTTTTTTTTAGATATTATCTTTTTGGGATACTGATTAGGAGGTCAAAGACCAAACTTTTCCACACTATTACGATTTGAAATTAAAAAAAAACATTTTTTTATCCACTCTAGTGCCCCCCCCCCCCCCCCACCCCTTCCCAAGCGTGCAGGGGCCAACATTTGGTAAAACGACACAAGGTCTAGTATAGATATTTTTAAGTTCACAATATTTAGGCCATACAAAAGGTATGCCGGTGACATTAAAAAAATACATATATTTGAAAAATATCTGCGCCGAGGGCCCCCCCACCAAAAAAAAAAATATAAAATAAAAGGCTCCCCACCACCCTCCCCAGGTGCACGGTTGTGGTTACCTTTACCTAGTTCAGCTCCTCCACCCTGAATTCCCTTTTCCAAGCTTCCGAACTTTACGCGTATTGTTTCTAAATAAATAAATAAACTAACTTCATACCTCATCGTCGGTTTTTGTTCGGTCGTTTACTCCTAGTTTCGAAGGTCGTTTTATGAATTAGAATTTTTTTAAGGATGTTAGTAGATTCTCAAACGTATTAAATTCCCGTCGCCTCCGGGTTGAGCAATTTTTGATTGACCCTAGTCTTTTAATAAGCGACGTGGCCAGAAACAAGTCGGAAAACACAAAGATGGACAAACAAGCGCTCCCCCCCCCCCCCGACCACCGCCCCCCTCCAATTCGAGTCGTTGATAGTTAGCCTTCTTCACAAACTGATCTCTATCTGACACCGTACGGCCACGAATCGAACAGAACAAAAGGTTGCAAACCTAAACCACCCACTAAAACGGAATTTTAATGATAAGCCACACGAATTATCCATTTCGTAGAAGCGCTGGGAATATTATGGTCGACAACTTTCATCGTCTGTGAATGCTACGATTTTGTTCAGGATTTTGTTTTTATTTGGAGCTGGGATTGGTTTACACGTCCCAATTGCACCGCTGTCTTTAAGACATATTGTTCAAAAGTTTTATTTTGCAGGGACCTTCAGTAGTGGCGCCAGCCAACTCCAGAAAGGGGGGCAGTGGTTCCCCGACGGGGGTTGCAAAAAAATTGAAATATGAACTACTTTTGCTGGGGCCCGGCGAAACCAGCTTGGGCGTCTGGGGAAGCGCTGTAAGCTCCCCCCCCCCCCCCAGCGGGGTCCGGGTCAGAGCCCTGGAAGCTGACGCATTTTACGTTATTTGAGGGCCTATTTTCGACTTCCCGAGACACGTTTGCACCACATTGTTAAGCAAATTCTGAATGTTTTTCGTAAAAATTGTTTAGCATGAGAGGTCGTAAAAACCTAATTGCGACCAAAATTCTGGTTTTTTTTTAATACATTTTATTTACAAATTAAATTAACTGATGAATTTAAATAAAAAAAAATTATTAATTTAACGTTCACAAACACTGAATAATTTTGGTTTGAAAAGTATGGTTGCTTACTTTTCAAATGGCGGAAGATTCAGCTAACGTTTCTGAATTAACTGAGAATTAGTTTTCAATCAATGGGCTAATAGGAAAAGGGCTACTAGCAAATCAAACCGCTAACTTGGCATTCAATTTTGATTGCTCGGTTTTTATGCAATTAATTGTTAAAAGACTTCAACTGACGAAAACTGGGAAGGAAAGCTTAACAAGTTTTGTTCTGTACAAATTTAGCTGACGTTTCGGCTATAACCATAGCTTGAACACACAGTTGGACTTCAAAGGTACACGGCCATTTGTGAACATAGTGAATTTTTTTTTAGTCCTTTATTGGTTAGACGCTGAAGTTGAGTTTGCGTCCTCTTGGTTGGGAGGACGGTACTCTTGACCACAGGGCTGTTATAGCTCCGTTTGTATAGGGTCCGTATGACCCTCCGCAAACTTCGCGTTGGGCTTTTAAAATCGGTCCTTCTCCTTTTAGAAATAACTGGTAAGGCGTTTGCATTCCAAACGTGTCTCATAACTAAGATGTCTGTTAAATCATGGCGTTGGCGGTCTAATGCAGCAAATCAATTTTCAGTTTAGCAACTTACTGTACACGATTTTCGCGAGTTCATTGGTATCATGAATTCAAGCTAGAATCCTTAACAAGTTTAGTTTTATACATACTTAGTTGACGTTTCTGCATGAACTAAGACAGCTTTTAAAAATTATGGAGGAGATGAGGTAGCAACAGTGGGACTACCTGGCCGGCTGTTCCCCGACGACAATCTCGGTTACTCCCCGATCGGGGGGGGTTGTCGTCACCCCCCCCCCCCCCATGCCATCCCTATAGCGCCACCCCTGGCCCTTGACTAGACGTATCTAGATCAACCATCCATTCCATTCCCTTTCGGTAAGTTTAAAAATTAGGCTATCCTGGAATAGGATTTTTGACTCACCCAGTATTCAGGTTTCGCACACACGATAGAAAAGGAGTTTTATTATCGACTACTATTGCCTACGTGAAGCAATGCGCATGAGAACCGAGGGAGTCGAACAAACCCGGATATAGTGTACGAGATTGGTAAATCACTACAATAGATTTGCAGATTAGCACTGGATTTGCAGATTTGCAGGGATTTGCGGGGATTTGCAAGATTTGTACGGATTGCAAGATTTTCAAGATTTGTACGGATTTGTAAGATGTTTGGATTTTCAAGATTTCGCTTGGATTTGCGGATTTCGTAGCTGATTTGCAGTGATTTGTGTGGAATTGCTAATTTTAACAGGATTTCAAGTAAATTTGCAGATTTTGCGTAGATTTGCACTGAATTGCAGGATTCATAGAATTTTGCAGATTTGCAACGATTGCAGGTTTCACTTGGATTTGCAGATTGCAGCAGATTTGCAGATTCCTTGTTGATTTGCACCGATATACAGGATTTACAGATTTGCAATGATTTGAAGATATCACTTGGAATTGCAGATTTCACAAAGATTTGCAAATCCGAAATCAGAGAGCGTACGAAATTTCAGCCCTTGTCGGACCCCTCGAGGAGAACCGACTGGAGGCAACCGCCGCCGTTTTGTCCTTTGCGTTGATATTTTAGATACCTGCAAGGCGCTCCCGAGATAGGCAGTCGCATCGATAATGTGCATTGCATTCTGGGGCTAACTCGAGCAAAAACGTTCCTGGCGTAGCAGTTTATTTCACATTGTTTTATTTCTTAATTACCCTGCGCTTGTAATGAAAAGGAACACATAAAATTTACATATTTCTACGAAGCTTTTACGTCACCAAACTGATTTGGTAATCGAAAGGTGCTCCTTTATTCTTTCAGTTTCCTTGCCAAAAGTCTTACTTTCTTCTTGAAAATGGCAGCCGTTTTAGGTAAACAGGCCTCGTGATGTGATGAGTACTATATTCTTGAGACTGTTCGTAAAGAAAAGCCACGTTAGAGATGGTCGTTCTATTGAAGAAATCCCAGGTCTACATCGGAATGACTGGACCTGGGAGGTGCTACGAAATTTCCTTCACCGTAGCTCTCATTTTACGACCTCATTGCTGGCCCCTGACTTGGCTATATGTATTCTTACACGTTTGCACGGCGTAAACATTCGAAAACAGGCTTACGAGAGGGGGGGGAGGGGGGGGGGCGGGGGGGGGGGGCGCTGAAGTTGCTAGAAAGGGAACTCAAGTCTGACTTCTTTACACAAGGCGATCGATATAATTCAATGAATCAAATATTGTCAAAGAGGGTTTTTTTTATGTGTGTGTGTGTGGGGGGGGGGGGGGGGTCGTTCTGACATCCTGAAACGGCAATGTGTTTACCTCCGTGGTGCGCAGTTGGGGGCGAATATCATTTACAAGACCTATGAATGAAAGTAACAGTTGTAATCGTCCCCGGACAGTTCGTCCCAGAGAACATTTCGTCCCCGGATAATTCGTCGCCCAGAAACCAACAGAAAAAAACTAATTGCGCACCACCCGAATATAGACCTAATTATATGTGGGCCATAATTAAAAGGACATATACCTTCTCAGTATATTCGAGCTTCCTGCGCGAAACAGTTTTTGGAACATTTCCATAAGAAACTGTTTCTCGTGAGGGAAAAAATAGGAAAGTGAATGCCTTTGCAACATTTAGATTCGTCTGAAGTATTGTTGCAAAATCGAGCCACATAGGGAATAATCCAACTGGGAGGGATGTTCCTTTAACTTTTACGAAAATAAATCTAAACAAATGCACAAATCATGACCTTCCAAATAACTGTTATAAAAAATGGGGGACGATTTGTCTGGGAAAAATTGTCCGGGGACGAAATGTCCAAGGACGAATTGTCCTGTTACCCTATCCCCCCCCCCCGCACTAGGCGGCCAGGTCGTTGCAGCCAATGAGAACGGTTGCGGTTTACGTAATAAAATCAAAAATCATACACTAAGCATTCTTATTGGTTGCAGCGACCTGGCAGCTTATGCGTGGGCGGGGGGGGGGGGGGGGGAAACGAGCCCCTTAAAGACTAAAAAAAAAAATGTAAAAAAAAAGTTAACAAAATCCAATAAACGAAGGAAAAATAATTTCTTTCCCGAGTCATCGTTACAGATTTTTCGTTTTATATTTTAGGCGTCAGTTTTTACGTGCTGTTTTAATTTCGTAAGTAGGAACTAACGGAGAATTGGGATCGGTAGTTAAGCCTATTCATTTATGCAACACGGTGTCGAGAGTTTTTTTTTTTCAATGAAGATAATGGGTGTCTTAACAAAATCCTTTCGTTTTTTACGACTTCGTGTCTTCCTGTAGCGGTTAAATGCGGCGATCAAATGTTATTATTTCACTGACTTACGTCGAGAGAGCCTGTTATAGTATCCACGGCCTATCTTGATTCTGGAGTTCGCCACAGAACGAACACAGATAATCGATTGTACGTTTTTCGTATTAGAGTGCCTTGTTGATATCCAACATGGTAACAAAAACAGTGGCGGCCGGCGATTAAAGCCGCCTCCTCCAGGAAGACGTAGCCGCTCAAAAAATACTTGCAGGACTCAAGATACGCCGCGCAGACAATAGCTATATAAGTATACGTAACGATGTTTTAATTAGCCGTGTTTTTTAAAGTCCACTTGACCACCATTCCAAAAAGGGGAACGATGGACGGACAAAGTCGTTCTTGTATAGTTCTTCCCAGCCGTTTCGGCTGCACAGAAGACTAATAACCAATAACGAACACAACAAATTTTTTAAAATATTTAATCATACTTGTACATTCTATACATTCGAATTAGGTAATAACGAACCTTTACATTAACATCCTTCCGCCCCCCTTCCTCCTCAATCCTCCCTCATGCCAGTCAGTTTGAAAAGGTTGCTCAAAGGCACGCTTTGCTCGTTTTGAAACGAGATTTCGTTGGAGAGTGCCGGAAAAAAAACCGCCCTTTCAGCTTTGTCGCCGTCTTCCAGCCCACAGCATTTTGTGGCAGCCAAATTCGAACACGCCAATTCACGATTCATTAATGCAGCAGCTAATATTGATATTCATAATCGGGCGAGGGGGAGAAAGAGTGTGTGGGCGTGCAACGGAGGCAGACGCCCGTTCACAATTGGAATTAATTAATGGCCGTGATTAGTGTGATTGGGTGCCGACATTGGCAGCGCGTGCCGATCGCTGTTTACATGGCCCAATGAAATAAGACACTAATGAAGAAGAATTAAAAAGCTAATTAAAGTAAACTGGGCTGGAGAAGGGAGGGTTGTGTTGATACGAGGGGGAGTGGGAGGGGGTTGTTGTGCAGTTTCCATTCTGTGGGCCTATCCAAGCTTAACTTTCTTTTGGAGGGGGACAGGGGATAGGCTATCAGTGTGTTGGTATAGGATAGTTATGTGATCAGGCTATGTTTGTGTCATTAGCCCTGTGTTTGTGTGATTATACCTGTGGTTAGGCCTATATTCTTGTAGTTAAGCCTGTATTTGTGTGATTAGGTCTGTATTGGTGTGATTAGACCTTTGTCTATGTGATTAGACCTGTGGTTAGGCTATATTTTTTGTAGTCAGGCTTATATTTGTGTGATTAGACCTGTATTTGTGTGACTATAGACCTGTGTTTGTGTGATTAGACCTATGGTTAGGCCTATATTTGGGTGATTATAGGTTAGTATTTGTGTGATTAGACATGGGGTTAGACCTATATTTTTGTAGTTAGGCCTGTATTTACGTGATTAAACCTGTATTTGTGTGATTAGGCCTGTATTTGTGTGAGTAGGCCTGTACTATTTGTGTGGTTTTGCCTGTATTCAGGCTCTGCCCTAAACTATATTATGAAATGGGGATGAATATTAATGAATAGTTTGGGGGCTAGATGGATGTTACTTAAATTGAGACACTGGGGGAGAAAGGAGTACACATTAAACAACTTACTTTCACTGAAGTTTAGATTGGAATGCCTTGGGGTTGAAGTAGTTGTCAAATATCTCAGCTATATAATGAGTTGGCTATAGGGAACGAGTTGGTGACTACATTGTTAGAACAAAGTCACAATATTTTACATTGTTGCCGTAATACAATATTTTATTGTAATTAGCAACAGTAAGTTGCTTAAGGGAAAGCAGACGGAGAAAGATCCAATTAACGAGGCCAACTGAGATGTAGCAGTAAAGAGATCAACTGGGTCACCGGGTCATGTAGGTTCAAGTCGGGCCGATTCGGATCACAGGGCAGCGTTGGATCACTGGGTCGTGTAGGGTCAAGTAAGGTTCTCGTTGGTTTACTAGATCTTGTATAGGGTGAAGTTAGGTTCATTCGAGTCGCCAGGTCAGCTGGGTCACCAGGTCAGGCTTGGTTACTGGGTCATATAGGTCAAGTCAGCACGATTCGGGTCATTGGGTCACGAAGGTTCAAGTCAGGCCGATTCGAGTGACCATATCTACTGGGTCACTGGGTCAAATTGGATTACTGGGGCAGTTAGGGTTAAGTCAGGTCAATTCGGGTCACCGAGTCAAGGGTTCGAAGAATGTTGGATCACAGTGTAACTGGGTCAAAAAATGTGATACAGTTCCAACTCCGCCTATGCTAGCCACCTGGACCTGCGTGTACCTGATCCAATCTGTTCCTGCGCCTTTAGAAGAGTTGTATATAGGTCTGTTTACACTGAAAACGAAAGGCGCGACCCCCCACGCTATTTGCTCAGTCCTTCGTTTACCGTTCAAGATAAGCGCCGTACTCGACAAACACAATTTGGGTACAAAATGGACGATTTTTATGAGGACCTTTTTACAGCCCTTAAAAGCCAACAAAAGCCGCTCCTTAAAATCGCTAAGCAAAAATCGATTAAGAGTCACCGGAGCACAAAGCGTTTGGGAATAGTTTTGCATAAAAGTTCCCTCCCCCCGCCTCGTTTTTGTTGTCCCTTTTAAAATTTTATGGAGGCGTTTCATTGTTAATAAAAATGAACATGATTTCAATAGGGAATCTTCCAGGCCACACAAAAAAAAAAGTTGAGTCAACGGGGAAAATTTTAAAGCAGTTTTAAATATTGGAGGAGTCACGGACGGCGTTACAGGTGCGATGGCATTGATGTGGTTGGTGGAAATAATGAAGGCAATACATTACGACAGCTACATCTCGAATGATGTTTAGGCCTATTTATCCAGGGTAAGATGGTAAAGTTGAAGCATGCCTGCCAATAAAAAGGTAAATCTTTTAAATTAATCTAATGGGGTTACGGATGAACAGTGGTTAGCCGTTAGGGGCATGATATAATTTAACTAGAAGAAGTGAAATCAACGTGTGGTTTTTGTCTGTCATGTCTCGTCAAAAGTAAGTGTCTTTAATCACAGTTTTGCGTATACTCGGTAACAAACGCGGATTTTCGTTCGCTTCGCTCGCTCACTCAATCAGCGCATCTGCCTTTCCAATGTTGAAATGAAATGAAAAGAGCTTTATTTTAAGTTTTCAAATGAAGAAAGTACACCAAAAAAAAAGAAGATATGAAGTTTTCTCGAGCAAACAAACAGAAAACAAAAAATACACAACACTAAAAAATAACGAGTAAAATCTTGTAGTTAAAAAAAAAAATAAATAAATAAAATAAAAAACGCAGGAAAATCCTAATAATAAACCAAGAAATGAACTAGATCAAAAAAAAAAAGAAAGACTTTGTTAGTATAAAAGGAAAAAATTATTTATCACTTCAAAAAAAAAATTCTTACGATAAGAGACACACACTGGCAGTTCTAATACTTGTTGGGATTTGAATCCAAATACGTGATGTTTGACCCGGCAACGACAAGTTACTTATTTTAGCCCGGTAAAAACTTATGTTACAGTGTTAAACCTTCTTCCCGTTTGCCTTCTTGGGGAAACCGGGATCGTTTAATTTTTTTGAACAACTATGAACCAAAAAATTAAACAATCCCGGTTTCCAGATTATTTCCATGCAGGATTGGTAACATCTGTTTAAATCTCAGCCTACGTTGTGCGGCTGGCGTTTACCAATTTGCGTCGTTGCGTAATAACAATGTGTCAATTCAATTCAATTTTTATTAAGAGAGAATGTAAGCCCCAACGCTATGCTCTCTACTCTACACCTTAACTAGCTTACACTACCCACGCCCAACAACAATGTTAACAATGTTTAAAACGATATGAAACAATGAAACAGATAATCCACGGCCCTGTAACTCCGGAATGGCGCGACCAATTAAAATACGGTGTTTTAAAGTGCAAACACCATCATAACTGCCCATAGAGACCATCGGTGTTAAGCCTATTTTTAGGCCTATTTCCTTTTTTAGCCCGATTTCAGTTTCACTATTCAGTATAGATAATTTTCGCTCATATTCAATCCGTTAACACTAAACCATGCGCAATGGCTGTTTGCTGTGACGTCACCATGAGTTAGCCAATGACGAACGAGAACAACGGCTGTTTGGCCGTCTGATTGGACTAGCCCAGTCACGTGATATGCACGTCACAGCAAACAGCCATGGCGTGCGGACCCGTCATTTTTTACGGGTTTTCAGCATTAATTATGTAGATTGGGAAGTTAGGAGAAAAGGAGGGTAAATTCCTAGTAAATAGCGAAAATAGACACAACTTCCATTACTGCCGTATAGTATAGAAAGAAATGAGGCCTTGACAATGGAATAAATAACGTTCGTTACCCTACAATTTGGATTGTACAATCGGTTGTAATAATGACATTGTAATTTAGCTTACATTATTGTATTTACAATTACCTTCTGGAGGAGCCAGATTGAAGGAAACATCCTGCTCGCAAGGCCAGTCGAGATACCACAGCAATGAGCTCCAACACGGTTGGCATCCAGGAACAACAAAAGAACAAGATTTTGCCAACTGTGGACGCCGAACTTTTTGATTGTCGCCATTAAAATTTTTAATACAGTGAAATAGTTAAGACACGACCCCAAATACCGAATTTCGTTGGTCTGTGTCAATTAAATGTACAATCCTACAAATGTAGGATTTCAAAGTTACGCGTTTAACATGGAAGTTCGTGCTGAGGCCTACATAAGGACCGCCACGGTTCTTGATATAAACTATTATCTGGCTTAGTTTCGTCGAAAAATATTGAATGGGAACGGAGATATAATTTTTTTTTAGTTTTGCTGGGGTGCGGACTTGACTGTATTTTACAAACAAAAGCATCAAGTGTGCTCCCACAAAAACTAAATGAATGAACGCTAATACTCTAGCAAGTGAGCTCCAGTTGTTGTATTTAGCCGATTTTCAATTCCGCACGATCGCGGTATTATCAAGCAAGTTGAAAGCATTGGAAGCGTTCACAAAACGGGTAGCTTCTGTGATTCTTGCTCGTAGCTCGTTGCACTAACATTTTTTAAAAATGTTGTTGGGTCGAGTAAACAAAAGGCTATCGGTTTCTAACCTGTAAATGTTTAAAAGCCGGCCTATACTTGGCACAAAATTTTATTAAACGGGTACTAAATACAACAACTGGAGTGTACGTGGTAGAGCACGGATATTATTTTTCTTAAAGGAATTTTTAGAATATTAGTTGGAGTTGTTGTTTCCGAACTCGAGGAGGGACAAACGGGTTATTAGTATCGCAACGCTAGAGATGAAATTCTTGGACAGGCGCAATACCACGGGAGTAGAATTAGTTAGGATTTGACACTGTCTTTATCAGCCAATGCTATCGGCTTAACGCTATGTCTGAATCGCGTTTTTTCCCCATAGTTCCACGCGAGGGCCATTGGCGCATCTCTGCGCATGCTCTCTTGAGTGAAATTCAGCCATATTGAAAGACCGTTTTAATTTAACCGATGGCCGAACTACACTCCTAACTACGTCGTCTATTTTCTATTGCAGAAGAGCGCTCCAGAATGTAAAAAACGATTGTATGCCGTTTACTAGGTTGCTTTAAAGGTTCTTATGCATGTTTAATCCTGATACACCTTAATAAAGGTTTAGAAATTGAGAAGGGCGCTCGGGTTTGCGCCGGCGTTTCGCTCCTGCAAAACCAAACCTTGAGAGCGGCGAATCAGGGGCAGGTCATAAATGACGTCATGTTTGTAGGCGTTTTTATTTTTTTTATTTTGTACCATGGCGACGTCATTTAAAAAAATCTATTACCCTATCTCCGCAGCGAGCAAGATGCCTACTGTAATTGCTTACATATTTTAAAGCTGAATCTTGTAGCTATTTGTCGTAAATTGAATGCTTATATTCTGCTTTTCCCTCATTGTATAACGAATCGTAAAGCATAGGCAGGGGGAAGGAATCGAAGATATAAAGCCAAATACACTGCAACAAGATAAAAGCAATGACGTTTTGGAAGTGTGCTCCTTCCGTCATGAGGTTTCCCAAGATATTTACCATTTCATGGTAAAAAAAAAAAAAAAACAGGTCATACAGTCCATAAATGGCAACAGAAACGACATACTAATAAAACATCATCTTACATTATAAACCAAAGTCTCATAGCA
>JAHWFP010010943.1:23630-39637 GCA_023313725.1 Lithobius niger | reverse complement strand
CCTTTGTTTCCACCCCGGCCGCTAGCTCCGACCCTGAGCTACACTGCTACATCAAGCAGTAAAAACAATTAATTTATGGGTGGACAAAATTGTAAAAATATGGAAACCTCCTGATCAGGTGAGCCCGTTTTTTTTCTTTTTTTTTTTCAATTGGCTTTCATTGTAAGTATCCTAGTGGAAATTTGTCAATTCAATTTATTTATTGCAGTAAGAACAGTACAGCTCTTAGCAAGGGAAGCGAGCCAGCGTCGAGGATGGTGGGAGTTACGCACATTGAAAATAAGTTATTGGTGCTGAAGGTTTGGCAACATACTCGCAATGCGAGCCAAACAACTCGGGTTTATAGGATCTTAAGTAAAGAGTTAACAATCAGATCCCAGGATGTGTTAAGAATACCATATGGTTTCAATAGGTATATTTTTACGACTGACCACTTTTTTTTATCTCTACAAATCCTCGTAAATTTGTCCTTTCTCACGTTCTTGTTGTCCCCATTACATTTGTATTTCGTTTTTTAGGTGACCAAGACTAGCGAAATACAGGGTGTAGCTGAATGGTCTGTACAAACTTTGAGGGCGTGATCTATGACCAAATATAAGACAAAAAAGTCCTATAAACATGAGTCCGGAAATGAACCCGTCTTTAGTTACAGCCTCCCAAAATTCGGGGTAAAAAGTTGAAAATTTTTCATAATTTCCACCTAAGTTTTCCAAAACAATGCAATTTGAAACATCATTCTTGCAATTACAGTACTTCATAATTTAATGTCAGTGCAAAGTTTCACAACTTAGGGGAAGGATCCATATGGAGGTTGGGGGAGGGAGTTGGGGAGTGGGGCATAATTACTGAAAAAAACATTACATGGCCAATTACTACAAGTAACTAAATGAGTCTGACTAAACTTTAATGACGGATCCTATAGTAGACACCAAAACAATAAAAAAGGCCATCTAGTCTGAAATGCATCTTTTCCGAATAACAGCCCTCTTCAGTAAACCTTTCTTCTAGCTTTTTTACAAAGTAGAGCTTGTGGCCCAAAAATGAACATGAACCCGGTAGGTATAGGCCTACTTCGTGGCTACCCAGCAACAACAGCACGTACATTTGTTTGTTTTGGTCTGTTGTAAAAAAAAAAACACTACACTAAAATAGGACACATTTAATTGCGTACTTCAGAGATCTTCATCCACATAAGTGTTAGCTTTCCTGCTTCAAGAGGAGCAAACACAACCTACAAATTCCTCACTTCTGAAATGAAGACGATGCTAAATGGCATTGGCGCTCTGCATGGCGACGTAATTTTTGTTTCAATAAATAAAGCCCAAAGAGGTTATGCCCCCCCCCCCCCAATCCTTGTCAACCTTCCCCATACTGCCCCATCGACAAAGCTGTGAGACCTCAAACTAACATGAATTGTGTAGTACTGAAATTGCAAGAATTACGTCCAAAATTGCATTGTTTTAGAAGCTTTAGGTGAAACTTATGCAAATTTTTCAATTTTTACCCCGAACTTCGAGGGGCTGTAACTAAAAACTGGTTCATTTCCGAACCGAAGTTTATAGGACTTTTTGTCTTATATTTGGTCATAGATCACACCCTCAAAGTTTGTACAGACCATTCAGTTACACCCTGTATACTGGATACTGGGTTGAAAATTAAATATCGTTTTTGACATGTCCTTGTCGGAAATGACCCCTCAGGGTGTTTCCATATTTTTATAATACTACATCAAGGTTGGGTAGTTGCTACTATGATCAAATGGATCGTGTGGAACCGTTCTCGAACTAATAAAGTCACACCAACTTGGAAAAAAGTCCAAATCCCGCAGAAAAGGGCCTTTTAGACTGAAATTTCTACAGAAATAAGGATTAATTCCTACGACAAGTGGGCGCCAATAACGACCATTAAGCTGAACACTAAGCCCGTGTCGTAGCAGCGTCTCCCGGCCGCAAAATTCTTTTTCAGGTATTAACATCCGTCTTTAATCCTTGGCGGCCAACAGTACTCAAGTTTTCCTCCTTCTCAACAGCTTCGTTTCATTAAGTTGCAGACAGTAGAATACAAAAAGGGGATCACGTGACTTAATTTTATCAATCATAACGCAGCACTCTTAATCACGAGGTAAAACTCTATTTGGATTGGAGTTCGCTGCAGGGCCACGTGCACCTCGATACAGCGACCGCCGTTCTTTCTTACGCCACCACCGTATAGGCCCACAACGCTCTAACGGGGTCGTGCTCTAATTACATTACCGCACAAATTTATTCTTTCCACCAAGGAAGAGAGACCATTCAAATTAATATTGCATTCATTGGCGCGGAACAGCCTAAGAAGCGAAAGTTAAAGAAAAGAAAAGCGAGGGCCCGCAAAAAAATAATTCAGAACAAAAAAAATCGGGGCAAAAGCAGAGAATATTAAAAGATGAGTCCCATCTGCGTTATGAGGACGAAAGCAAGCAAGCAGCAGAAGTCACTGCTCGAGTGCATTCCTCCATGCATTTTTCCACACACCCCATTGGTACTTAAGCGTCATAAGAAGAGAAATGTTTAAACTCTCCTTTGGGACTTGACTCACGACTTTCTTTCCCCTAATTTTTTTATTTTTTTTTTTGTTCCTGTGTAAGGTTTCTTTATTTTTATTTTTTCGAAATGAACTCTTATTTCACATTTCCAAGAACAACTTTTGCGCAATGACGTTTTTCAGCTGTAAATGAAAAAAATTCGACTTCCTTGAATTTGTTAACAGCGACGAGTTTTGAGGATAAGAGACCACTTTTAATTTTTAACTGCGGTGGACCAGAGGCACACCCAGAAAGGGATGGGGTAGGGCAGAGGGACCAAGTGCCCCCCCCCCTCCATGGCCAGAGGAAAATGTGGCAAAAATAGCTAAGGCATCCATTTATTGCGGTTTAAAAAATACTGAAAACTGTCCTTTTAAACATTTCAACGGCCCAAAAATGTTGAAAATAACGTGTTTTCAAGGCCTCGCGGTAATTATCTGGATCCGTTAGCCGAATTTCTTGTCCCCATTTTGAAATCCAATTGCTTTTACCCTTTCCAGTAAAATTTCTGGGTGGCCACTGTGCATATGAATTTTCTCTGGGGAGGCACACTGGCAATTTTATGCTCCCCACGCAACTGTATGCCCCACTGTCATCTTACACTCCCTCCACCACCACGACGAAAGAATACAGTCCAATTCTTAAACTAAAATGAAAACGATAAGAAAATAAAAACAACTCTTCTGAAGGTTGTATCTTCCACTTAACATCTGCTGCTTGGGAATTTGGGCGGGAGGGGGGGGGGGGGGATGGATGCCTCGTGCAGCGTCGATTTATTATTATTATTATTATTATTATTATTATTATTATTATTATAACTGATAACACAGTCGTCAGAACTCCTGCAAGTACCTTGTGGGTGGAGTGAAACATTTTGGGAGGGATACCAGACTGCATGTGAAAATGCCATTTGGACCACACGCCAAGGGGCAACTGGCATCTCCCCTAGCCTCAAGACGGCGGTATTTCAAAGGCCATCTGCCAACAAGACTGCTGGAGCCTATCACGGAAATCACCCTTGCCCACCCTGTATCTGCCCACCTACAAGTTTCATCCGAAGACAATGGGCCGAGCAGGACTGGGTTGCATAGCACATATTCGCACGGCATACTAAATAGTTAGCTTCTGATGGCGATTTGGCAAAGGGTGGCTCCAAGGCTTCAGCGTACAGACTAGCTGCCAGAAATGCCTCAGTCGCCAAACACAGGCCACTGTGGTGCACTGGGTCTGTCATCTGAAGGGTGAAGTTACTAATCGAACCATAAACTAGGCAAGCATAATCACAAATAAGGGCTCGGTAGAGGCGCAGCAATACTGTGCGATCTGCCCCCATGAAGTACCAGACAGAACTCGTAATATGTTGAGCACCGGGAAACCCTTCTCCTTAAGCTGATGCAAGTGTGGAAGATAAGACAACCTGGAATCGAACATCACACCAAGGCAACGTGCCTAAGGGATCATGGGAATCCTCGCTGTGTCCAAAGTGCAAGCAAGGATCTGGGAGCAGTGTCTGCTAATGTCAAAAGTGAACACACAATGTTCTGTACGGAGAAAATAAGAAACCATCACATATTGCCCGGCTCTGGACCCTCCCAGCTGGCGCTTGCAGGTCTGCATGAGAGTTGCCCGAAAGTGAAGGGCGAAGTCATCAACAAACAATGTGGCTTGCTGGGCAATAGGGTTGGGCCTCACGGCAAAAAGAATGACATTGAGAATACAACGCTGAGGCACGATACCAATCTTCAAATAACGTGGGCAGGAAAGAGTTGATCCGACACAAACGCGAACAGAACGGCCCGAGAGGAGAGCCAAAAGGAAGAGTGGCATTTGTCTCCTCCAGCCATAGTTGTAGAGGTTACGGAGAATGGCGTAATGCTAGGTCGTCCGTAAAAGTCCTCTCCAAGTTGAAGAAGACTTGAAACAGATGCTGAAGCAGACAAAAAGCCTCTTCCTCACGTCTGACTCAAAGGTATCAGATAATCGATTGTTGACTGAACTCGTCGAAAGCCACGCTGGGATGCGCATAATATCCTTCAGCGACTTCAGCACCGAGACCAACCTCTCACTTGCCATCCATTTCTAAACTTCATAGATGCACCTAGTCACAGAAACTGGGCGATGACTGGAGGGAGAAGAAGAGTCCTTACCCAGTTTTATAATCGGGATTACCACTGCCCGTTTCCCATCTGGCTGGAATGGACCCCTCTGCTCACACGTGGTTGAACGTCACCAGCAAGAATTGCTGGAAGTCCAAAGACAAATGCTTCAACAGCTGGAAGTGGACTCATTGAACCCAGGGGTGTTGCGAGTGTCGCGACTTGCCAAAGCTTAAGAATTCCTTCCTGGTGACTGGTAGGTTGTAATCCTCAAGACCATCAATATGAAAGTCAAGAGAATGAGCCTCCTCCCTATGCTTCATCTCGAGGAATCCAGAATTATAATGGTTATTACACGAGACCGGCACAAATGCAGACGTGAGACAATCGGTGACATCCTGCACGGATTTTCACCACCCTTAACTGTGACACCAGGGAAGAAATATTCCTCCCCAAGATTTGGCGCCCCTTCTTCCACACAGCTCTGATGGTGCGAACGCATTATTGATGAAACGTAATCACACATGGCATGGACACGGAAACGCTTAAAGGACACAATGTTTTCAGTAGTTGCGCTGACCTTATGTGGACGCAATGCTCACCAAAGCTTGGGAAATTGTGCAGACCGAAGGGTATTACTAAATAGACTGTGTGCAAAGGACTTGGTCCGTTTTAGGACTGTGGGCAAAGGATTTTAATACGAATAAGACGTCTCAACGTCGTCGATTCCACTCAGATAAAATAATTTATGAGACCGATCTGACTAAAATTCAACATTCAGCTCGCATTTACGTCCAACAAATGCCTTTGTGATTCGATTTTTTGGGAGGTGTTAACAGCATTGATTGTGATAACTTATAATGCAATTTTTATGATCAGTGGGACCACGCAATTTGTGGTCAACGCAACTGTTCCGGATTGTAAGTGGGTAAGTAACAAAAGAGACTAACATTGCACAAAACTGTTAGCCGAACTACAGAAGCGAAAACGACACGAAAAATAAATAATAATGATGCGCCACTTATTGTTTGTGTTTGATGTTAATTTCAACATACCGTGGTGGTAAGAATGCATAAAAAATACAAAGCAAACTTAACGTTGTCGTAAGAAGTGTCCAACGAATATTAATTTCTCCAAACCCGATAACCACGAAAACAATGTGATATTATACCAAAACCCAACAAGGGTAAAGGGGCTATTGATAAAGTTGAATCGGTTCAACATAAATTTACCCCCCAAAAAACTTGGTTGGCTTGAAAAATCACCCATATGAGGTAAAATTACGCACGGTGGGACTCGAATCATTGGAATTGTGTAGAGTTCGGGCAGATTTTTCTGGGTTTTCTGGTTAATATACCCCCGTTTGACCTTAGTCACTGTAAAACTACCAGGGGTGACTCACTTAAATTAGCTGTCCCATCGGCACAGTTAGAGTGCAGGATAAACTTCTTTGTTTTGAGAACGGTTTCAACATGGAACTCAACTGAGGAAGTGATGTCAGCACGCACAGCTATAGAAGCTTCCGCGCGGAGTTGAGCAAGATTTGTCTCAAAATATTTTTAAAGAGGCCGGAATATGTTGCCCCGTCGCCCCAAAATTAAATGACTGTTGCCCAAATGCACTACGCCCAGCAGCTATTTTTTTTTTCGTAAACAGTTTAGATTGGTAGGTCGGAGCTCCGTAACTTCGTTACTTAGCACCCACTCGTGGTGATTGTGCGCAAATTGACTTTTATTGGCGATCAGTTATTGTTGCAGTTGCAGCACCCGTCCTGTGGCGCTGCCATTATCAAGATCAGTGGTAGCTACAATACCGATCAAGTTTTGGACTTACTACAATCAACTGCAAGACCAACTCATTATTGCCAACAATTCGGCCATGTTAAAACCATTTTGTGAAACAACTTCAATGTAACAACAGTCCCTTTGCACAATTTGTAACCCACACCATTGTATCAGGGCGTGGAGGTCTTGGTGACTTGATGGCCCGTGCGCCCATGGCTTGGTGCTGGCATTCCAATTTCGACTCCCCACAGACCAACATCCCTTTTTGGGTCCTCAACCTAGAAATTGCCCCCGAAATTCGCCCAATTTGCCATGCCCAAAACCTACGGCTGTTGCCATCAAGTCTCAAGCCACCAAGCCCCGTGAATCAAGGCGAGCAATAACAACATCCTTACGAAACTGGACCACTGCGTTGGCTGGCTTATTTTAACATCATTGGTATGGACAACTTTAGGCTAAAACTCCGTTAGGCTGAAGTGAGGGTTGAGGGGCTGAATCCCACCAAGTCTCCCTTCACAGTTAGGTTAGGTAGGTTAGGGCAGGTGAATTAAGTCGGATTATACCGATTTTTTTTTCTGTACGCAACTGGGCGACATGGAGAGCTATGCAGCAAGTTTTGCTGAGCTGTTTACGAAAAAAAAATATGCTGCCCCGGCGTGTTTCTGGGGTGGTTTGACCTTGTAAATAACATCGATATAAGAGTTCTTACACTGGTAAACCATACATATTTACAACTATTACAACATTTTTTGTTTCTAAATGAAAAATTTACATGATATAGCCCAATTAATGGGTCAATCCGGGTCAGGGCCAAGCAGGATCTTTGGGTTAGTCTGGGTCATTCTGGGTCACACGGGTCACCAAAAAAGTCCTCAAGAGTGCTCTCTACCCATTTATAGCTAATTATTGACTAAATTACTATTAGCATTGGTTAACCATTACGATTCGGAGCTCACAGCCCCTTAAGTAACTCGAAGTGACACTAATTTCTCTATGGTAGTTTTAAACCATTATCAACATTTACACACACACACACGCTAGCAGGAGTATTTTTTTTATTCAAGTCGGGTCGTTGGGAGATGGTTTGCCTGTCTTGCCTAAAGCATTGGAAATGAATTGGGAGTTGGGAGGGGGGGGGCGAGAATGGGAGGACCACGGTGGAGAAATTAGCAGGGCAAGGCGGATTTATTCAGCCCCGTTGCTGTCTTGCCTTGCCACCGCCTTAAAAATTGCATTTCCAGCGGAATCTACGTTTAATGAATTTCGTACAATTACCTCAGCTGGAGCATCACGGATTGTAAGGTTGGGGGGGGGGGGGGAATAGGGGGAGATGAAGAAGACAAGGGAAGAAGAGTTGAGTGAGAAAGGTACGTGAAAGAGGCGGGAGTGGGTGAAGGAAGGGATCCCCCATCTCCTCCCCCCCCCATCCTCCGGGGCCCTAGAAAAAAAGAAAAAAAAAGAGCCTTCGTTTCACTCTCGTTGAAAGAGCTATTTACATCCATTGAACGAAACCGGCTGAATTGCCAGGCCTTAAAAACCACGAAACAACGAAACAGTCGTATATATAACGCTCGTTGGAATGGCTTCTTTTCTAGAAAATTCCACCCTTCAACTATTTGTGGGAAAAGTCCCAATTTCCAAACCTTTTTTTTTTTTTAACGCGGCTCTTATTCGTGCGTTGGTTGTTGTTTGCCCGTCTTAATGGATATGTTGAGTGTATTGTATGGTGATCTTGCGGAGAAGCCCAACTTGGTGACTAAAGGGGGCTGAAGGTTTCCGAAAATGGTCTTAATGGTTGTAATGGTTTTTATTTTTTTTTTTTACTGTTTCCTTCAACACTTGATACAGGGAGTGCACTTTAAAACAAGGTTTTGGGAAAGGTCAACCTGCTTGTTGAAAGATTTGCCACTGCATCTACACAATTGTTCGCTTCCAACAGTGGGAAAAACGGTGCTCATTTTTCTACTCGTCTTTTGACGGATTACCATACTAGAAATTACCATGTGACGGGTTAACATGTGACGGATTACTACACTAGAGTTCTAAAAATGAACCCTGTTTTTATGTCGTCCACCAGAGTTGTTAAGGAAAGACTCCCTGTGACCTATCATTCGGTTAGTAAATTTTTTAATTCATTGCCTACCGAAATTATACTTTCTGGTGAAATCGTTCAACACACATTTGCTCAAGTGGTCATCAGATCAAATCCAAACGAGCTTTACTGACAACTTTTCTTAATTGGTTTCAATTGTTTTCTAGTACTCGTACTATTTTTCCACTCTTTTTCCGATTAATTTATTCTTAATCATGCTTTGTATGATTTTGGAAACCCTCTTTTACACGTTAGTTACTGTTTTTATTCCTAACTTTTAAGGAAATGTGTCGTTCTTTTATTTTTTTTAGCGACCCTTACGCACACGCGGGCATCTGCTTTTGTGGTGTCAGGTTCGTCTTCTGCAAATTTTTTCATTGTAAGCTGTACTGAAATAAACTCAAACTCAAACTCGAAACGTGAGCAAAAGACGGTAGTAAGCATGGCTTTTAGTCTATAGTTCTTGAAATCGACGTAACGGTGCACACACAAGCGTTCACATGGAATGTTGCCTCGTTTCCGCTCGCTCTAGGAGTGACCGGGGATGCGCTAGCCTATACATTAAGGAGGCCTATACATTGGCTACTTCATTCTGTTTTTAAAAGATAATTTGTTGCGATCAAGACTGCAACTTGGTTTGCTTGAAATAGTTATAGGCAGGTGACACTGGTGCATAATCTTTCATGAAACTCCATATTGAAATGGAGTAACTGGCATCCAAGGCCCACAGAGACACAGCTACAAGGGAGTGCAGCTACGAGATGGAAATCCGTGAATGACGGAGCTTTGGCAGTAACGCACGATGGATCACTACACCAACACATCAAAGTCTTTAACTTCTAGTATTCCTAGATTTCGAAAAGAATTTACGGAGGAATTCCCCATGTCTTCGTCTTCGTCGTCATGTTTGTGCACACTGGCTAACGAACGCTGACTTTCGTTCGCCTCGCTTACTCAATCAGCGCATCCCCCTTCAGTTGCTCTTCACATGGTTAGCTTAAGTATATGTGCTGAAGATGGAATTGTTTTTAAAATGAACAAACTGGATGACGATTTTATCACATGGAAATGTAATATTTTTCAGTGCACTTTTGCGCACACTGGCTAAAGCTTTTTTTTCACCTCGCTTACTCAATCAGCAAATGAATCTGGAATTGTTTTAAAAATAAACAGGGTGTGTTTGTTACTGCTATTTGTTACTGCTTGTATATTTCACGTGTGCCTAAATTGTTCCACAGCATTGGCTGTTTCAGTGGCCAGCTTAAGGGTTATATATATATATATACAGGGTGATTCATAAAGTACTGAAAAATAGGCCTATGAATGTATGGGCCTATAAAATGTAGGCATATACTGTAGGGGTGCCTAATTTTAATAGCACAAGAAACAACAACTTTCTTTATTAGATTGAACACAGGTTTTTGTTTCATGTGCTATTAAAATTAAGCACCCCTATAGTATAGGCCTACATTTCACAGACTACACTAATAGGCCTACATTTTACAGGCCTATACATTCATCGGCCTATTTTTCAGTACTTTATGAATCACCCTGTATATAAATCGCGACTGTATTTTTTTTTTAGCCAGAGTGCATGCAGTTGTCAAAAAAGAACTCCAGTCATCTCATTCATAGCTGCATATTGTTTGCTTGTACATTGATTTGTTTTATTTTTACTCTTTTGTGTTTGTAAATTTTCCCTTAACATTTTGTTTTGTACTAGTTTCGTTAATTTTGTGTAATTCTGCCATTATAAATTTAAATCAGCTTTTTTTTTTAAATTCTATAATTGGAGTTTTTATCCTTCTAAATGAAATAAAATCAAGTATATCAAGCCTGAGCGGGTTTCGAAAAGCAGCAGTCTCCGAGTAGCGATCTCACACACACACACAACATTTTAATAAAATATTAGCGCACAATAACAAGCTTACCGAAAAAATTAGTTTTGGTGTATGATTTTTGCAGTAAAATTCTTTGACTAGTACTATGTTTTCGTTCAGGCTGGGCAAGACCTGTTGTAGAAAGGCAAGCAACTTGGGTTGAGGTGACTACAACTTACCGGGCATTTAGTTTCATACCTATTCTTTTCAAGCACAGTCACCAATCATTGGAACAAAACTATGCGCAAAGATGTTTAAACAGATTACGGCGAAGGAAGTGACATTAGCATAACAAATCTCTTTCCAATACAAGCGACTTACAAATTAGGATGAAGTGAATAAATATTTCACGGTTGAGCAAATTCAAAATGAAAATAGCTCATGGGTATTCGAATGCTCGGATCGGCCAGTCAAAACATCAACTGTGCATCGTTGCCCATTAACATGAATCGAAAATAAATATTTCTGTAATTTCAGGGTGAAAAGGGTTAGAGATAGGAGTGGTTCGCAATAAATATACATAATAATGAAGAAGAGCCGAAACATCAAAGAGTGCCACAGGAGGATATTTAGTCAGCGAACCATAGCAGTCAACCGCTAGCAATAAGCAATAAGGCGATTTAGGAGGAAATATTGATGACACGGAGCTTTAAATAGCTGTTTGCATGCATGCATTAAGCGTTGCATTCACCGTCGAAATTTCTTGGGGAGGTAACTTTAACTAAGAAAATGTCTCTTCCAAATTACCATCTTTCGAAGAAAACTAGTTTTGGAATGATAAATGAAAATCAGTTATGCGCTCGTATATAGGTCATAAAATTTAATTCTGAACCCATCCACTCTGAAATTAATAGTTATCTTTGTTTCTCGGTACTATAGTGGCGTTATTATGACTTGAAATATTGTCACGTCGCAGGGCGGGTGAGAGTATTATGTTTGCTTAGACACAGTCCTATCTGTGAGATGTGGAAATTTTAAGCAACATTAACTGTGAACGACCTTCTTAAGACATCCACTTTTCCTTAATTCTACAGTTAAGATTAGGATCTGACGTCATACTTTCTGAAGCTTTGGGTGTTTTAGTGAATTGACGCCAAATCTATTTATTTTTTTTTTAATTTAGGTGTATTGCGACGGGCAGGGGCCCAGGGGACACCATAGAAATGGGCCCTCCTTCAACCAACCCTCTCGAATGTCATTCCAGTTGCAGTCGCCAATAGACCTTAAAAAGTACTCGCCATTTCAGAATTTATTCTCGCCACATACCAAAAACATCTTGCACAATGCATGGTTACTCTAATTTATGCATTTGTAGAATCGTAAAATTTTCTTTTACCCCAGTACTGTTGCAGAAAAGGCTGTTGTACGGCACTTGAAAACCTGGGCATAACTCCGCAAACCGTTCGTCTCTAGCTTATATGGTTTCCGAGATATCGCTGCTATTTGAGCACAATTTTCTATTGCTATAGTCGCCGTTTTGGCGAGTAGGGCTAAATTCTAAGTCACCAACGGTTGATTTTAATTCGCCAGATGGCGAGTGGCGACCGACATTGAATAGAGTTACCTTCAACAGAATTACGACGTTTTATTTTTTTTTAGGCATTAGCTTTTGGCGTGTTTTTTTTTTCGTCCAGCTGACATTTCTGCCCGGACTGTGTTTGGGGCACCCAAAAATAGTGAAGCCCAGGGTTGTTCCCCCCCCCCCCCCCCGACCCCCACCCCCCTCGTAAATTACGACCTGGCAGCAGCTGAACTGTGATGAAAGGTTCACCTCTCTATTGGATACGTTTTACGAATTGTACTGTCTACTGGAACGCCGGTTTCCTCAGTCTTACATACGGTTAGTATTTAATGTTTCCTGGCACCTTAGTTGGCCTAGCTTCACTGATGCTATGATTTTATCACTTAGCTTTAGTCTGTTTTATTGTTGTACTTGAGATGTGCTATGTATCAGTATGAATGTACAGTGGTCAAGGAGGCTAGTGCTTAGTTATGGCTGATGTGAGTGGCGCGGGGTTGCGACATGGGGATTTCTGCACTTATCTCCACCTATGGTGAGGACTGGAAGCTGTTATGGGTATTTAAGACCTTGCAGCACCTCCACGCCTTGAATAGGGCAGTGACACAACGTTTTATTATTGTATATAATTCTATGCTGGAGCCAGTAACTGAGATAGCTGCAAGGGTCACTGGAAGGAGGGAAATAAGGGCGTCTTACTGAAGACAATGCTGTTAAGAGTGGATTTCTTAGGCCTATAATACGCGATTTTTGTAGATTTGTTGGCAGTCGCTGACATTTTAAAACAAGTGGAATCTTTATTTTCCGAATACAACCTAGCAGCATAAGGGATTGGAGAAAACAACCTTTTTTTAAGCCTATGAAATCCGCTCTCAAAGCACTGCCTTGACTAGAAGTGCCGTTATTTAACCCTCCATTTCAATCTAGTGCCCCTTGCAGCTATATCTCTTGTAGCCAATATGACGTCACATGACGCTGCTCTGTTGGGCAACAGCTTTCCTGCAGGTATGCCACTCCAAATCAGCCTTATGTGCATCAACCCGAACCAAAGTACTAAAATCTACATAGGACTACTGTGTGGCACTGGAATGACCCTAGAGTTCAACAGCTTTCCTGGCTTCGTCCTTCCTTTCCCTAAGTGGGGTTGTATACTACTATGTGTATTGCATAACACGTAAACATGAAACAAGCGGTACAGCGACTACCTAGTCGCATCCGGTCTTCTGTACAGTTCTGCCACTACCAATAGTGCGGCACACTTCTCTATCACGCATTGCAACAGCTATCTCTATTATATAATCTAAAAGCAGTAAACATCAAATTCCCGTTAAAAATATGTTAGCTTTTAAGCTTATTTTACATTTTAGGCGTAATTGTCAGCGTTTAGGCCTAATTTACAACTTTAATTTCGCAAGTAGCAACTAACAGAGATTTGTATTTGTATACAGTAAGCCTATTTATTTTTGCAACACTGTATACCTTCGGGCACACAGTTTTAGTGTTACAACGTAATGCGCAACGTAGCCTATATAGATCAGTGGTAGTAGGGAAGGGACAGGAGAAACGCTGTTGAGAAAGCTAGCAGCGACTCGTAGCAACTTGACGTTGCCATGGTAACGTGATTTTAGACCTAATTTTCATTTTTTAGGCCTAATTTTTTTAACGGCAGTTTTAGTTTCGTAAGTAACAGATAGGCCAAATGGAGAATTAGTTTTGACCGTAAGCCTATTCATTCAAGCAACAATGCGACAAGACTCTTTTAAACGAAGCTAAAATGTTTTTAGCACGCATCCTTAGGATTTCAATTCGACGATGAAATGTTATTATTTAATCTAGTTACGTCGAAGAAGTCTATTAGCTATAAGGAGGTAACGATGTTTTAATTTGCCATGTTATTTAACTAATTTTGACACTGAATCTGACGTTCTAAACAGTGGTCGTCTCTATCTGGTACCGTTGCGAAGTTGAAAAAAGCGACGGACGGACAAAGTAGTTGCAATAGTCTTTTCAGCTGGTAAGGTGGTACAGAAGACTAAAATACGACACAATTATGCAATTCCGTTAATCCATGTTTTGATATTCCCTTACGCAAAATGATTCACATATTTACTTTGAAGGTGGTTGGTCGCGATTCACATATTAATTCAAATATGACGCTACTGGCCCTAATGCTCTAATTAACGGCCATCCGTAAAGACTGGATAGGAACACCAAAGTGTACAAATAATAATTCACGTTGCAACATTTCGGCCCTCTAATCGGGACCATTTTCAAGCAATCAATTTTTTTTTTAAGGTATAAGCTTAGTCAGTAAATTAAATACGTAAAAAAGAAAACAGAAAACGTATTCTAAAAAGATGTTGACTCTATAGGCCACTACACTTCACATAAATTTGAGTGTATTGGAAATAACGAAAATAAACATGAAAATATTAGTGGCATTGCGAGTCAGAAGGAACTGAAAGCAGTAACGAATTATAAAAACGAAAGGGTGAAAATGGCAACCGACTTACAACTTATTCAAAAAATCAAAAATTGTTGCGTTTGAAAACTGCCCCGACCAGGTGACCGAAACGTTACGACGTCAATTATTATTTTGACACCAGTGCGTATCATAACATTTAATTTATTTATACTTTCTCAACTCGTTTTGTATGGCTACATGACTTGCTTACGTACACCCAGTATATTGGGACAGCATCTACTGACACCAATACACGAATGGACCCACGACGGAACCAAATATTTATTTATCCAAACCAACATTGGCCACTAATAAAATAAATGTTAAACCGGGAACAATTTAAATCAATGTTGTTCGTGCTAGATTCACATCAAAACACAAAAGAAATCCTTCAGAACAAAGCACAAAAGAAACATAGCAAAACGTGAATACCATTCCGCCACCATTTTGCACAACCTTCGTCCACGTTCGTTGAGGATAACGTCCCGGTGGACGCGTATGTCTGGACGCGAGGAACCACAGTAGTGGACGCGAGGAACCACGTCCACGATCACGGGATCCAACCGTGAGTGCCGGGACTCTAGTATTTGGGACTTGGGTCCCGGCAACGGAACTAGAGAATTTGAGGAAAAGGATCTCGGTTGCACTTTTAGTAATTAGCACCGTCAATCCTTGACTATTTTTTATGCCCGGACTGTTAGCTTATTGCAAGGGCTTCAAACATCCAGTCCACTACGTCCATCACGACGTTAGCCTGCTTGCGTCCGTTGCCCCATGGAGAGCAGTCGAAATCTGCGCAGTGCAGAGTAAATTACTTGGTATAGAGCAGTGACATTAGCCGCCATATTGGCACCAGATTGGCACCAGTATGGGTTTTGGAGGGCATAACTACAAGGTGCACTACCTAAAAAATGGAGGGAAAAACAACGGAAGAGCGGATTTCTTAGGCTTAAAAGAACGTTGTTTTCTCCAACAACAAAAATCGCGCGTTTCAAGTCTAAGAAATCACTCTTCACAGCATCGGCTTCAGTATGACGCCCTTCAGTTTCTCTCTGAAGTGCCCCTTGCAGCTAACACATTAAGGCTCCAGCATAGAGTTATATACAATAATACTACGTCGGGTCACTGCTCTATAGCAGCGGTAAGAAACAATCGTACCGTGCCGACGTCGCTTGCTAGCCTATACAAGCTTGGTTCATAGAGACCAAGCTTCAAAAAATGGAGCCCAAACTTCGAAATACTTCAGACATCAATTATTAAAAATTCGAGTTTCATGCAGATGAAACCCCGTTTCTAAGATTCGACTAATAAATATATAGGTAAATTGGAAAATAAGTGATGTTCAAGTGATAGTTATTTCATTCGACAGAATATGGTGGAAGCGACGCAGCATCGACTACTTCCGTTTTATTCTGTCCCCCCCCCCCCCTTTCAATATCAATCCACCCCCACCAACCGCCTCAACTTGGGTTCGTCGGTTCGAACAAGAAGAAACCGCGACAACTAGATCCCGCCCCTGGTTCTAATACTCTTTGTCTGAATTACCAACATTCAATCAAGAAAGGCCTTGTTCCAATCGGCTTATAGCACAAGCTGGTTGCCGCCAATAGAG
>JAHWFP010010943.1:0-23530 GCA_023313725.1 Lithobius niger | reverse complement strand
GGGGGGAGTGAACCCGTAAAACAACAGAAATAAGGCCACCAATTCTTGGTTATAGCTACATACAAGTTTTAGCATTTTCAACACTGGGAACTGCTAAACGGGCACGTTTTTTTCTTTTTCTTCTTCGTGTTCTGGGCATTAAGCCTTTTCAAGCATGCACGAACCAGCTGAGTACAGCGTATACACAGAACTCCGAGAGGAGGGCACAGGCAACTTTTAGTAAAAGAGCATAATAAACTTCAGTGCATGTTTTCACGGACCCTTCTCTTATTTTTTTGACCTATTTTACCATTTCTGCGCCTTTTTTTTGGTAATTTAAGGCCATCTTAGGTCTTTATTAGGCCGTTTCTTAGCCCCCCCCCTCCCTAAAAACTTAAAACGTTTAATATTATTATGTATTATTAGTACACTTGCACCACTACAACTCTAGCAGTAATGCTCAGTATTTTACCAGTACCCTGGGTAGCTGTGCAACTATTTGCTGTATTGGCATAATTTTGGTAAATTTATAGAAAGGGATGAGCATAAAAATTAAAGTTAAAAAAAAATTTAAAAAGAAAAAAAGAAGCAATAACGAAAAAACGGAAAAGAAGGAATTGTAGACCACGGTACTGGGGAAGAAAAGGAGGGGGGGGAAAGGAGGCGGGGGAAATGGAAAAAAAAAGGGGGCAAAGATAATAGCTTTTGAATGCGTTTATATTTCCCAGGAGCGTACAAGAAACAACAGTCTTCGAGCTCAACGTGGAAGCAATTATGCAGAAATTATTGCTTCCGAAATTACAAAACTTTTAGTGCAAAAGTATGCAAGTTTTTTTTTCTTCTGTTAATTTTTTTTTTTGTTGCTTTCTTCCAAGAGAGAGTAATGAGGGTCCGGGTTCGTTTTCAGCGCCGAACAAAACGTTTTCAATTGGTCTGAGCCGTGAATCTAACCGTCCTCTCTTCAACCGCCCCTCCAACCCCCCCCTCTCCCCCCTCGCGTATTCTCTTTTTCTTAATAACAAAAGGTAAGCCAATGAAATATTCTCAGACGCATTAGGCGTTTTTTGAGAACGGAAGCAGGCAGCAAGCAAAACCCCAGGCAGAAACGAAACTCATTACAATAACAATTACGCGGCCCTCGTTGCCAGAATTTGCATTATTGTGATGTCCCCATTCCAGTTTTAAACTTTACAAATTAATGCGAGTTACGGAATGCAGGCATGTCAAGGTTGGTTTTTTAATTCCTTCCTGTACACGTACTTGCATCCCCAACATAATACGATAACAGAATAGTTGTTATCGCGTTTGTACAACACAACCCTTTCCACCGACGCCGCCGCCATTTTGAGGTTTGGTCGGAAATTCGGTATAGCGAGGTTCAGCCGATAATTTCCTCCAGGTGAAATTGCAGAAATCATCTTGTAAAAGCTATAAATTAATTTTGTAATGATGACAGTGATTTTCAAGCAGAGAAGAAAGCATGCATACGTTGCGGCGTGGGTGGGTGGAAAAAAAAAGAAAAGAAAAAAGTGCGTAATGGGTATTGTTAAGATGAATACGTTAATAAGACAAAAAAAAACTTATATTTCAGAAAAATGAGTGCACAGCCAGGAACGTAGGTGTTAAAGGAAAGGGGTACACCATACGCCCCCGCGCCATCCAGACTTCGGGAAACGCCCGCGCTACGTGATTTTAGTAGCAGGGTGCGGCTAGCAAATTTAATTACTCTAATTTTCCGACAAAAACGAGGAAGAAAGAAATCCATGGGGCAGTATTTTTGTGTGCTTATTTTAAAGTACTTCATCAAGGAATGTTATCAGTAAAAAAAAATCGGTAATTTAATTTATGTCTAGGATTTTAAACGTAGATTATACGATAGTAAGAAATAACTTTTTTTAAATGAAGGGTAAACGTGTGGATGAACTGAAAAATAATACTTATTGGCCATAACACCCCGAGTGTATGAAATTGATAATTTGTGTGTTTTAACACGAAACTCTTTCAGGATTTAATTTCCCGAGATCGAGATTGATGGAAAGGAATTTATTTTATTTATTCGATAATTTGTGTGTTTTAGCACGAAACTCCTTTCAGGATTTAATTTCCCGAGATCGAAATTGTTGGAAAGGAACTTTATTTTATTTATTCGATAATTTGTGTGTTTTAGCACGAAACTCCTTTCAGGATTTAATTTCCCGAGATCGAAATTGTTGGAAAGGAACTTATTTTATTTATTCGATAATTTGCGTGTTTTAGCACTAAACTCCTTTCAGGATTTAATTACCCGGGATACAGTTGGCTGGAAAGGAATTTATTTTATTTATTCGATAATTTGCGTGTTTTAGCACGAAACTCCTTTCAGGATTTAGTTCCCACGACCGAATGTCGACGAAAATTCGCTGAAAAGAAGTCTAGTGCTAAAACGCACATATATATTTTATAAAAGCTGTTGCTTTTCATCTATTATTAACATTGCCAATACTCAGGTGAGGGTAGGGTTTGGTTTTCGGCTGACGTGTTCGGTTTCGGCCGAAACTACGTACACCTTTTTCGGTTTGCAGTTATAGCTCGAGTTTTGGTTTCGGCAGTGGTTACGGTTTCGGCCAAAACATTAACAAAAAAAATTGGATTCGGTCGACCACTACTTTTGTCTATGTAAACTTTTGAAATGTGGAAACCCTTGGAAACCGTTGCAGATTGGCATTACAAATGGCCCATTTTGTGATTGGCATAGGTGATTTAACATACACCCTGTTAAAGGCGGCTTACGTAATCTCGTGCTCAAAAATTTAGACTGCACGGTGCACTAGCTGGCCTAGCTTTACGCAGGGTGTCCTCAACATTCGTTGAAAACTAGATAAAAATAAACAATCAGATCTCTCGCCGCTTAGAGCGTGTAACTACTGTGTAAGGGCACGTTTACGCATCCACTCGCTTTTGCATTCTCGCAGCTAGAAGGTAGAAATCACCTCAAATTCCAACATGGCGGCGGTTTTATGTCTGCCGCCTCGCAACGAAAAGTGAGTTCAGAAGCGTTTGGGAAAATTGTTTCGTCATGAGGAATTCTTTATATTATTGGCACGGATTATAAGACTGCAAGTATTTACTCAAACGATGTCGGATTTAGCTAATCCATTTAACGTTGTTACTATGCCAATGTCACCTTTCCATCGCGATTGAGTTCTAGCTGCGAGAATGCAAAGGCGAGTCGTTGCGTAAACGCGCCCTAACTCTATAAAGGTGTAGCATTCTGATTTCGTCACTGATTTCGTCACTGCCACTTCCAGTCAAAGTGATGATTAAATAATTCGATCATTTTCAACACTGAAGTCTTTCGTCTGTCGTTATTAGTGAAAGGTTAAAGATTTTAGACTGGTTTGACGTAAGTATAATCACAGTTCGGTAGTGTAATCAGAAATTGTTTTGTGCAGCACTGTTCATTAAAAGACACTACAGAGCCAGAAGCACATGCGACAAGAATAAAACACTAATATTTCGACACCAAGGTGCATACCCGCCGTATCTTCACCAGAGTAAAAGTAATAAAACGGCCCACACTTCGGTTAACTGGCACTTCCAAAGCTGATACGACGATGGTCTCTGTAAGTAACTGTTTAAGTCCAGAAGCATTTTTTACCGTGCTTTTATCGCATTTTATTATCATTTTTCCACCGTTTTATATTATTACACTAATTTGGTAATACGCTGTTAACACCTAATTGACAGCGTTTACAGCCTTGTTATTTATTTGGTTCTAGTGCCACCGTTAGCCGAAAGGTGCTCTATTATTTTGACTCTGATGAAGATACTTGGTGTATGCACCTTAGTATCGAAATATTATTATGTGCGCGGCGTATCTTGAGTCCTTCTGATATTTTATGTGCGGCTATGTCTTCCTGGAGGAGACGGCTTTAATCGACGGCCGTCATTGTTTTTTTAACTATTTTGGATATCAACAAGGCACTCTGCTACCAAAAACATACAATTGATTATTTGTGTTCATTCTGGGGCGAACTCGATAGGCTGCGGACACTATAGTGTTTTATTCTATAGCTGTACCCTCTTCGTTTCACTAGCCAGCCTGATCCGGATAAGCAAAGCCAAGTTGCTGTAGGTGTTGCTGGCGTGCTGCTGTGGGTATGGCTTCCAGAGGTGTCTGTTACGATGCTACACAATAATATTGTTGTCGTGGTGCACACCGTGGTGCACTCCAGCTACTGGCCATCACCACTAAAGTTGTGCATCAACCGATGTTTGCATAACCATATCGGAACATGTGCCAACCAGCGAGGAACAAGAATGCCCACGGCATTTGTGTAAGACGAAAGGATTCCTTTAGACACAAAATTCCTATCGCTCTTCTTATCGCGGCGGTAAAATGGACGGAACAAAAACCGTAAGAGAAAAACCGCCCACCTCACATCCCAAAAGTAGATGTAAAACTCCCACTAATGAAGACTGCTGTCTCTCGGACCGAATCTAATTCACCTTTGGTAATAGATGATCAAACTTACACCTCATATTACTATCAGCAAATTACCAAGGATTTGGCAGATTTAATGAAATTATCAAATTGCCACCGTAGGGAAGGGCAAACAAAAGACGTCGGTAATGATGACTCATTAACGATGTCGTGGAAGCTGACAACAATCTGGTTCCCACAACCCACTGGGAGGCAAGCAAGAGAACAAGCCTTCTTGGAAATTGAAGAAAATTCAATTAAAAAAAAACCGGGAGAGAACGAAGGAAGGACAGAGAAGACGGACAGAAAGAAAAGAATTACCTCTCCCCCTACGCCCATCTTGACTGGGTAAACAAGGGGAATCCAAGTTGGGGAAGAGGGGGAAAATAGAAGAGGAGGAATCGCCGGTTTTTTTCTCTTCCCAACTCTTTTTAGTGTGTCTTCTCTTTCAGTTCCTGCTTCACAGCAACGGCGGCAAAACTTACCACTTTGAAAAGAATCTGTTTTTTTTTTTCTTTTTTACTTATACGTTTCTTTAGGGGGTTTAACTAAAAATCGGTAGGGATTGCAATCGGAATCAACAAAGAATTGGGCTGCAAAGAATGTGGGACGAGGAGGTGGGTGCAATGCAGATAGCCCGGCGGCCGCGCCCCCCCCCCCCCCGGCAAATGACGCAAACACCATGTGACAAACATCGCTAAAGCTCGAATGTCCAATTAGTCAGGCAGTTTGCCATTAAATTTGGCTGCGTCTTCAATCGCCTTCCAATTTAGGCCCCAGCACGGGTTTTGCCCTTAAAATGCATGCGGAGAAGTAGACAAAATGGGCTTGCTTTCTCATTCGTGCACGAAAAAAAAAAAAAACCTAAGCGTTAATTTTCAGAATCGTCATCAAAAACGTTTCTTTTTCTTTTCTTCTTCTCTTTTTTTTTTGACACGTTGGTTGCGCAACCACAACCTCTCGAAGGCAGCAACACGTGGGGGTTGGTTGGGTGTTTGTGGAAATGGCTGAAAAACAAGACGATCTGACAGTATTAAAATCTTTCTTCATCAAACCTCACGGCAAAGAAAGATTTAATTGGCGGTTAAATTTATGTTGAAGACAGAGCAAACAGCGACTGGCGCCGTCGAGAAAAACAAGAGCGCATGGATCAAAAGATGACGACAAACATGCACACGACGAAGAATTTCCTGGTCAACAGGATTTCTCATTGACAGAACACAAAACGAAAAAAGCCTACATCATCATAAAAAAAACCACTCGTATACATTTCATTCCTTTAATACACTGCCTAATAAAAAAATGAGTTATTGTGTAACAACAACAAAAGTGGTATCGCACAAGGTACTGAACTTGTCAAAATTCCAATAAGCGAAACTAGTGTCCTGTACCTGCAGAGATGTTAAATGTGGAACTCGATCACTGATTTCATCGGAATACCGACAGGGAATATCAAAGCACTGGACTTATCACGGAATACAAATAAATACAACCAAGGAACTTGATAACCCGGAAAGCTAATATGAGAAAACAAGGTTTACTGGAATGTTAATACAGACAATTAAGTCACTTATCAAAAGGCTAATATATGAACAATCAAGGCACTGCAACGACACTTTCATATTTAGTATTATACCATAACCTAGGGCCCTATAGTCGGCCTCACTCCATGTTATATATTACGTGCATCCTTTGCTACTGATACGGATTTCGGTCATGCTATGTAATACTTTCATGTATGGTCTTGCTCTTGGTGATCAGTAGTCAAGGTGGCTCCGGCCTTGCCTATCACTAGGGGTGACTACTAAGAGAGATGGCTTACGGAACACCAGGATATACTACATGACGTACCTATAGCACAACCTGTGGTAGAAGCTGGCTGCAGCTCTGGGTATAAAAAGGCCCCGCAGCACCCTTTGAGCATTAGGGCGCGTTTATGCAACGACTCGCCCTCATATTCTCGCAGCTAGATGCTAGAATTTATCTGAAATTCCAACATGGTGGCGGTTTTAGCTCCGTCGACTGGCAACGAAAACAGCCGACACTGCGAGTTCAGAAGCGACTGGAAAAATTTCATCAGGAGGAATTCTTTATCTGAATGTCACGCATTACAAAACCTAAAGCGTTTACTCAAACGACGTCGGATTTAGCTCATCCAGGTAGCGTTGTTACCATGGCAACGACAACTTTGCCATCACGATTAAATTCTAGCTGCGAGAATGCAAAGGCGAGTCGTTGCATTAAATGCGCCCTTACTCTGGAAGCTATAGTCCCTAACTGGCAACAACTCACCTAGAAGTATGCCACTCAGCTACAGCCTAACTAACCTAAAGTATCCTTGAACCACTGTCACATCTCACAAGGACAGACCGCTGGAAATAAACCCTGAATGTTCTACCATCCTTCTGTTTTTCCCCCCCTTGAAGTGGGCTAAGTGGGGTTGCAGCACTATACAATAATTATACACAATAAATTATATACACACCCTCTTATGGACTGGTGTTTATAGTTTGTTCCACATTATGTTTGCAGGAAACTGACTTTAAGACGCCACGTTTCCTTGTACTACGAGTGGAAAAACTTGTGGATATCACACTTGTACAATCTACATAGTATCTCTTAGATTCTACGAGTGGGATATTTACACGTTTTTTGTACTCGTAGTGGAAGGAAACGTAGCGTCATACAGTCAGTTTCCTGCAAACATAATGTAGAACAAGCTATAGTGGGTCATTCCTTCCAGCTCCAAACCGTTAATGTGGTTGAACCTTTATTTATTTATTATTATTTATAAATCCGGAGGTGAAGGGTTAATGAAGCAAGCAGTTATTGTGCACCTTACTATCTCTCCTTTGCATTCCAGTGACTCCATCCCTATAACCCGTTGTTCAGCAGCGATACAAGAATTGAAGTAAAAGTACTCAATGTGTGACAAGGTGAATTTGGCGGTATCAGGGGAAGAAGGACGTAACGTGTTTCATCAACATTATGTTGGGGACCTTGTTTCAAGAATCAAACGTCTGGCGACGTAGGTCCCCAGTTGCTACACAGGAAGTTCATCAGCAGGGTCAGCAACACAAGCCCAATATAGAAGAAACGCCGGAACAGCAGCCAAAGAACGGGAAAATTCTCATAGCAAGTCACTAGATTCCACGGGAAATTTCTCACCACCAATCTTCTACCAGGAACCCCGTGTAAGGCACAACCATGCCATGGACCTTCAAGAGCGGAGTGTTAAGGGCCCAGGAATGCTGGATGGATCATTCGATGAGTACTACAACTCTGAGTCTATTTTCGTCAACATGTGGTAGGGTTAAACAGAACAAAGACGAGGAGGTAACCTGATTGCAAGAACTCAAGTTCATAAAATCAGCGCAGTAAAGGCACTAGTGTGTAGCAATTGTTGGGAGTGCTGCAGGAAGGTCGGAAGTGAAGCTGCAGTGGTCTTCAGGTGAAGAAAGGCCAGAGAAACTACCATTCAGTGTGCAAACGAACAATTGTGATACGAAATGATACAAAAACTTCGCGTTTGTTGGAAGTTGTAATGGTTCAGCAAACCTGGCAATGTAAAAAAATTGCTACAGCGAGCGTTTGTTTGTTATATCCAAAGAATTTTTAACGTACGTCTTCCGCTTAACTAAAAACATTCACTCGTTCGACAATAATAATTGTCCGCACGGAGTCACGAAGTGATGAATAATGGAGTAGATTTTCTTGGCGACTCATCCTTTATGCCACTCATGTTTAAATTAATAATTAATACACGTCGTAAAAACGAAAATGGATGAATGTATTCCAGAATATTAGCTGGAGAGTATAAAACCAATGCAAACAGTTCTTGCTTACTGGAGCTTTTTTTTCCTTCGTATATGACTCAGCTAGAACAGACGACAGGCTTGAGAGTGGACACATAGTCAAGCAGGGAAAAACTCGGATTTGTCAGGTCCTTCACGTGAAATGTAGTCTACTTGGCAAAGTTCCCGTCAGGACTACCGGCCAGGGTAGGCTACCATGCTCCTTCAGCAGCTATGGGAACTATTCTGGTCAATTCTGGACAGTCTTTCGCCCCCCCCCCCCCCACGATGATCGGAGGTTCCCCGATTCAAATCCCCGGGTTGTCTCCTCCCTGTACCAGCTATTTCGTCTCTCAAATGAGTCTGGTAATGTTCAAAACTGAGCCGGTTCAGCCACACAAGCATTAATTGCTTCGGATCAAAGAAATTAATTTTTTTTTTAAACTTTTGAAGAATTGTAAGGGACTGGTCATTATTTATCGCCGAGGGGGGGGGGGGTCGGAGGAAATTGGAGCGGTCACGCATTTCATAACATGCAAGTCATGCAAGGGGAGGGGGAATCAAATTTTTTAGGCCCCATCAAGGGGGAGGGGAGGTCGAAATCACACTGAACAAAATGGAAGAAAAAATCATTTTTGTACCTCAACGTTTTGAAGCTACTAGTGTCAATAATGTAAGTGTAATTTTACAAAGAACTTTATAAAATGCCTTGGCACCTCGTTTCTTGGATTCTTTCAGGTGCTGACTATATGTTATGGATGTGAGCATACAAGCAAACAGTGTGCTCATCATACTTATTGTATGAATCTCGACAAGAGATGGCTGTAAGGGACATTTCATACTGAAATAATGGTAACTTTCGGTGTGGAGAGCAACTTACTTAATTTGGCTACAGCACTAATGTTGGCTACAGGAAATCATCTGCAGACAGTCTCAATACGTTTTCGAACAAAGAACTTTTTCTTTTTTGGGGGGGGGGGGGCACATTATTTTTGGACCTTGAGTGGGGGTGATCAACGATTTTTTCAGGGTCTCAGAGGGGGGGAGGGTCATCGAAAATTCGGTGGTAACATTTTCGTTTCCTCCGCCTTAAATAATGACCGGTCTCTATAACCATCGATTCGATATCTATAATTTATGCAAGAACTCTCAACTCAAGCTTTGCGCCTCGTTTGGCTACACTGTCAACTCAGTTTTACTCTTCTCGTCTGGTTTTAACTGGAGCGGTTCTAGAACGGTCCTTGTTGGGTAAACTGGTTGACTTTTACGAACGCAACGAATGTCGATTTAAACCATGACGTCATAGTGTTCCCAACTTCACTTCACAGTCGGCGCAGCGTATCTTGAGTTCTGCAGTTAGTTTATGAGCGGCTACGTCTTCCTGGGGGAAGGGGCTTTAATCGACGGCCGCCATTGTTTTTGTAACCATCTAGGATATCAACAAGGTACTCTGCTATCGAAAACATACAATCGATTATCTGTGTTCGTTCTGGGGCGAACTCAAGATAGGACGCGGACACTATATAGGCAGAGTTTTGAAGTTGCCAAGTTTATACGGTGTCGTTAGCCATTGTTTCAAGTGTTCAAAATAAAAAAATAAAAAATGGAAGTTTTCTAAAAATAAGACGAGGAAAAGAAGCTTAGGTAATTAAGTCTTCTCTCCATCGAAAGTGCGAGTGGTTGTTTTTTTGTGTTTTTTTTATTTGAAGGAGAGATTAAAAACCTACTTCTTCACTTCGCGAGTTTCCATAAAGTTAATTTCAACAACACAATTAACTGTTTTGGATGATTGATTGTGGATGTCAAATATGGAGGGGGAGGGGGGAGGGAGGATTCTGGGCTTGCACGCGGCTGAAATTATTGGGAATGAGCAATTTGCATTTTTAATCCGTTTGCCTTGTTTGCTGTTTGTAATTATGAACTCAATCAATTTTTCTTACTATTTTTACCACAAGGCTCGCCTTTTTACTCGTTTTTTTTCATCGATGAGGAAAAAAAATATTTCATTACGAAGTTTTTAGAGGCTCAGCGTGTCGAGAAATAAACCCGAATTCAATGGGGAAGGCGGGGGGGGGGGGGAAATGGAAAGATAATTAAGATTTGGTGTAAAGGTATTTTTACGGCACTTTTTTAGGAAATTGAAAAATGGTGAAGCAAAAACTAGTCAAATTAATACACCAGTACAAAAAAACGTACCGTATTTATTTATTTATTTACCTATTGCATAAACACAAACCAAAAGTCCATTTTGACTTGTGTTTATGCACAATTGCTCTTAATCTAAAGAATGCAACTTTTTTTTTTTTTTTTTGCAGTTTGTTCACAATTCAGGATTGAAAACGAAAGACTATTTAAGCCTAACAAACCTAAAAATTAAGGCTAAAAAAAATCGTGAGTCGTCTCTTGCAGTAATTGGATTCGAGAAATAATTTGACGCAAGTGAATTGCGCCTATTTCGGGGAGTTTCTTCGAAGGTTTGGCACCTAACGTTAAAAAAAAACAACAACAATGCCTATTAAGACAAAACTTGTTAAGAATTACCGCAACGATGGGACCATTCAACAAACACTAATTTAATCCCACTAAACACTTTAGTTCTGGTTTTGAGCATTTTCACTATTTATGACTTTCAAGCCTTTAGTCGATGGGATTAAAACTTGAACGTTTGATATCACAACTTCACACGGCAAAAACCTGTCAGTATATATTTAGCAATTAAATTTCGTTTTGGATTACGTTATTTATATCGTTGTTAATCTTGAGGTGTTAAGATTAACACCATGATTAACACCATAATTTCAAGGTGTTAAGTGTCAAGTCTTGATAATCAGTGTGGGGGGGGAGGGGGGAGAGATTGAGGCTTAATGGCGCGTCGACAGCTAGGTGGGTGGGTGGGTAATCAGTGGGTGAAATTTTCGTTCAATATCACAACGAAAATGTAATGGACCCTCAACAGTTTCGTTTTCATTTTACTTAAATTTGGTCTACGATTTATTCTTTGATAGGTTTGCGTTGCCCTAGAATTGATCTTACCTCGGGATTTGTAACTGTCTTTACCAGCCACATGCCGTTGTTTGATGCTATGTCTGAATCGAGTTTTTTTTCCCACAGTTTCACGCGAGGGCCGTTTGTGCATCTCTGCGTATGCTCTCTTGAGCGAAATGCCGCCATATATTGAAAGTCCGGTTTATTTTAACTGCTGGAATACCCCTACCTGCGTCGTCTATATACAATTTTGAATTAATGACGCGATGATAACAGTGGAAGTATAATGGGCAGCTATGTTGTTAGGCAATCTTTGTTTCCTTACGACACCTGTTAACAACTGTTGGCATCAGCACTATCTGATGTTATACCTATCATATCAAAAACCAAAACTGGTAAAAGAGGCCGCCAAGTTCTGAATGGTTCGGCTCTTCAAAGGAGTGATATCAACACACCAAAACATTCGCCAACTTAATCGCACCGCTTAATAATTCGAAGGTTAAATGAAAAATAGAACATTGCTAGTTTCGGTAGCAATGTTCAAGTTTTCATTTAACGTCCAAAGTATTATTTGGTGCGATTAAGTTGGCGAATGTTTTGGGGTGTTGATATCACTCCTATGAAGGGCCGAACCATTCGGCACTTGGCGACCCCTTTTACCAGTTTTGGTTTTTGATATGATATCAGTCCTTTTTTTTTAAATTGTGTATTGACTCAACTCCACTACCGTGCAGATGTGTAATAAAGCTTCAACAAGAAATTGGTTTTCAACAATTTGCTACTACCTTTTGCCTATAGGCAGAACCATTCTCAACTTAGTCACCTGTTTATAGGTTTTTGGTTTGGTTTTAATTTTGTTGTAATTTGTTTTATTTAGTTAGTTTTGGTGTGTTGATATAACTCCTTTGAAGGGCCGAACCACTCTCAACTTGGTGGCCTTTTTACCAGTTTTTGACTTTGTTATTACAGTTGGTTTATTTTTCGTGAATTGGACGTGAATACAATTTCTTTGCGACGTGTTTAGATTTATCGTGATACACTAGTGTGTGTCTAAGCACGCACGTCAGTATACACGTTCTCATTGTCCGAACTTTGGCCGTCCAATGAGAGACGATGCCGACAATACTAACAATGGTTATAACAATATTTTCGTACTTACGCGCCCTCCCACGCCACCCGTTACGCCCCCAAGCTCCAAACCATAAAAGGTACGCAGTTCGTATTGTACTGCACCCATTCATCCAATTTCATAGCTGGAAGCCTTCCCGTTATTTAGGTATCGATGAATAATCACCCTATAGAAATTAACATGGGGATGAGCGGAGTAGCTAGCTAGTAACTAGTAACACATTTACAACGTTATTGAGGGTCAGATTTTGCATTGAAAGTAGCTTAGCTGGCATTCCTACACGAGTTAATTTTTGTGAGGTGGGTCACTGCTCACGCTTTCAACACAATTTAAAGGAATACTAAACCCTCCAACAATGAAGTTTTTTTATCGATAGTTTAGATACTGGAATTAATGGTAACAGGTATCCGACGTCAATGGGTGTCAGTGTTTAAGCTGTACGAATTTTTAAACTACCTGATTTAAGCAGACGATGCACAAGCTCTGGAGATAATCCCGATTGAACCACCACGCGTCGTGACGTCATTACTTTTATGGCGCCTTCCGCCTGTCTGCGTGACCTGCGCATGCGCCAGAAACAAAACGGCATCGCCTGGGACTCACGTAGTGCGGGCATTTCTGGCATCTACACCACGACAGGTCATCGCTGGCGGGATCCCACGGGTCTTCTGGCTTCTTTGGTGTTTTCTTAGCCATCTCGCATCTTTTTGCCTTCCGTTTACCACTTGCAACAGGTTCAAACTGATAAGGCTGCAACGAATTGACAGCGACAGCGTTGTTGGTAGCCAAGTTTGTTTACAAGCAGAGAGTGGTCGCGCGCGCTGCACGATGGGAAGGATGCGCTCCCCACTTCCGTTATGGTTTTTGACGTCACGCTGCTTCACGAAACCGCCATAGTCGCGAGCTCTCGTGGTGCTACGTTTGGTTGGGTGTCTTAAAAAACGCACTTATTTTAATTTATTACGACGTAAGTAAGAAGGCAAGCGACATTTTATAAGTTTTGAAGGGGTTTTTAGGGTCTTAGCTATCATTAAACAGATTGGAAAAGTGAGGGTTTAGTATTCCTTTAAGCTTTTGTACCGCATTATTACTTTGCCCAAGTACCTGAAATGTGCCCAACTATGCTTCAAGATATAAGACACTGACGCAATGGCGTCGCGCTAGAATGGTTTACAACCTCGACAATTGAATAGATGTGATGTTTGTTGCCTAACTTGGTGCGACACACTAGTGTGTGTCTAGATACTTGATTGTTACAAACGTCGGTATAACTTCGCTACCTCGAGCAACGCTTCAGGGGGCATTGTTGTACGTGGAGGTTAACTAGTCTTAATAAAAAAAAAATTAGCTTAACTCACCAACAGAAACACATTTGTTAGAATCCGAAAGCCAAAGACTACACGATCCCTCCTGACTTGAACTATAGTTTTCTGTGGTATAACAAAATCGTCTTCGGAATCAGGAGAAAACAAAGCACTAACCCAAGCAGTCAGCCTTGATTGCCGAACCAACGTGTACCAACGAACAACCACCAAACTCCAACAACGACCCATCTAGTGCAGGTAGCAATCAAGTTATGGGTATAAATTACTTTCTAATCGTCGGTAGAAAATTTCTACTAACCTGTAAATTAAAATGCATTCAGTTCCTGAGTGCTCTTTATGACTTGAGGTTTTTCGCTCTCCTGATCCGCCCAGTGCGCAACCCCACTGCGCCCAACAATATGCCTCCAACAATATGCGATTTATACCTCCGCCTCCGGCTGAGGGCATTGTTGCTACCCTCGGCGGAGGTTAACTCGCATATCCTCCTCGGCATTGTTGCAAACGATATAAATAACTACTGCTTATTGTTTGTTTTTCATTGTTCACATTATTTGTTCCGATTTTACTCCACCAGTTTTACTCTGGCTGGCATAGGCCAAAATTGCCGTCTCGTTTCATTTATAAATAACCAGAACTGATACATACAAAGAAGCTGCGAAAGCATTTTGCTTCTTGCTTTCCATGATATTACTAGCCTATAACCTGCGCCTAAACACAAGAGTATTGCGCGCGCAGCATATCTTCAGTCCTGCAGAAATTTTATGAGCGGCTACATCTTCCTGGAGGGAGCGGCTTTCATCGACGCTTGTAACCATCGATGGTTTGTAACCATCTAGGATATCAATCAACAAGGTGCTCTGCTGTCGAAAACATACAATCGATTATCTGTATTAGTTCTGGGGCGAACTCAAGATAGGCCGCGGACACTATAACTCAGCTAACCAGAAACTGTGTCTGTTATGTTGATCGTTTTAAAGGGTTGGTAAGATTTCGTTGTCAACAACACTTAGATCCATCATCTCCGGCGTCAGGAAGAAGTAGACTGCGAACTTTTTCCTCAATTTGCGGTTGAATAACGTTTTGTTTATTATTACCCTTTATTACCACTAATTTACCCTTATTTCCCCTTTTCTTTGTTGCCTTAATTTGCCCTTTTTCACTCTGACCCGTACTACCCACCCCATGCCATTAACCCATTTTTACTCTTATGCTTACTACTGACCATTTTTTATCCTCTTTTTTACCCTTTGTACCCTTATTTACCCATTATTTATTTGCCCATATTGATGATGTCTCCTTACATTCTGTATTGTTGTTTTATTTTCCACCTTACTTAACCTTATATACTTGATTTACTTTATTTATCCTTATTCTATCTTGACCTATTTATTTTTTTTACAAACTCGAAACGGAAATTTATTTACTAATCTACTCTGTATTTACCCTGAACGATCAGTTTTATTATTTTAAATTTGTTTTAAACATTGTAAACAGGGATGTAAAACAATGATAACCAGCAAACGCCAGCCGCCACACAGACTGAAGAATAAAAAAAAATGCTAACAATGCTGGTGAGCCAACAATGATTCGCCCGCACTTTGACGAAACGTGAAGAGGAAGCATTATCCTTATAATTACGAATTTATTTATTAATAATACTAGCATCGTACCCGGCTTCGCCCGGGGATTTGTTTGACCCGTGGTTGTTTCCCAGTATTTGCTCGGTGCTGCCTGATCGTTCACAGCAACAGTCAATTTTTCTTTGTGTAAAACTCCCCATTTCCGTCAATCCTCTCCCTCCGCAAAGCAATATCGTAATCAAATAGTGGCTGTAACATAAGCACTGCCCCACCAACGGGCATTCCCCGTTCAGGCCCCTCTCCACTCCCAGTAGCGTGCGAAAAATAACTGTCCTTCGTACATGACGTCATTTAAGACATGCCTTTGAGATGACCGCGTGGAGCAAATTGTTAGTCGAGGCAACAATGTGCCAATTTTAACTTCTTTTTAGGGCAACAACGTCCCAGTTTCAACTTCAAGCCAAAGAATTGTCACACTCGCACGTTTTCATTGTTCCCCTTCCGGGGGTCGTTGCGGTTGCTAAAGTTCTGCTATGAGACTTTGGTTTATAATGTAAGATTAGTTTATATTATTTATTACCTGATAAAATTCGATTATGAAAAAGGTACACGGTGAAGGGCTGCGTGATTGAGTTCCACTTCAATTGTTAAAATGTACACGGATAAAAATGTACGATTTTTTAATTGAAATAGTGAAGTACACACTAGAAAAAATTGCATCTGTTGGAGCGCTATTGTGATTTACGACGGGAGTTTTTTTTTTTTTTTTGGGGGGGGGGGGGGGGAGAGCATAAACCCTAACTGCACTTAAACAGATACAATTTTCTCAATTGTGTATTTGATTATTTAAATTAACAATCATACATTTTTATCCGTGTACATTTTAACAAGTAAACTTTAATCGTATAACTTTTTTTTACGGCACACTTGACGTTTTTGTTTTGTCATTATGTACATAGCTAAAATTTTCTTTTCGTATCGTATTGACTCAACTAGTAACCTCTGGACGCCTTGGCCGGGGACCTCTGGACGCCTTCGGTGTGGTGCAAAGCCCTTAAATTCACAAATGTCACAACTGCTCCTTACCAATATGTTTATCCGTACTGGAATATTTAGGTTACTTCTTTCGAGAGTTCTGGCTGAAATTAAACTTTGTGCACTTAGTACACAAACCTTGGTGGAGGCTAAGAAAGTACACATTAATGGGTACTGGAAGTACTCAGTTGTGTACAAAGCCTTGTGTAGAGTTGAAATTAAACTTTGTGCACTTAGTACACAAATCTTGGTGGAGGCTGAGAAAGTACACGTTACTGGGTACTGGAAGTACTCAGTTGTGTGCACAGCCTTGTGTAGAGTTTTGTCCCTTAAAAAGCAGCACACAAAGTTTCATTAGCATTGTAATCTGTTGAGCCAGCCGCCTGCGTATGGGAGAGCAAAGACTGTCCTTACCTTAATTATTAATCTAACAAAAAAAAAACTCTCATCTGGAACTCGAACCCAGTACCTTCAGCTTACTAATTGCAGTGGCATATCCTGGAATTTTTTTTTCACTTATTATATAATGTTTTTTTGTTGTTTTTTTTTTTTTTTTGGGTGGTAGGGGAATCGCATTTCAAAATAAGGTCGGCGAAATTAAACTAAAGTTGTAAAGCCTTACGACCAGACTAAAACCCACAATAGCTTACGAAGTACAAATACCATGTTTTCAGCAACAAATTGTTGTGCTCTTGATCACCTAAAATAACAATACAACAAATGAGTATGGTCATAAAACAAATGATGATGCCAAAAATAAAATAACACGAAGGAGTGACCAGTATACCTACAATTAAAAAAAAAAAGGTTAAAAAATGATGAAAATAACGGGAGGGACACGCTCCATTAATGTTTTGCTTGATCCGCCATATTGAAAAGTGACATCCCTGGATATCAATATAGCAGATCCGGCAAAACATTAACTGGGCAGGTTTCTCTCGTTATTTTTATCATTTTTTAAAATTATTTTTGAGGGGGGTTTTATTGGAAGTATACTGTACATTGCTTCGTGTTATTTTATTACTCATCATCCTCATTTCTTTTACGGCAATTGTAGGTGAACAAGACACAAACATTTGTTACAGAAAATTTGGTATTTGTACTACTTCGTATGTCATTTTGAGTTTTGGCCTGGTCAGAAGACCCTTCAACACTGTTTCTACTCCTCCTCACAATTAAATTCTTCAACAGGGACTAGCAGAGAGATGCAGGGTTCATTAACTCCTTCGAAACCCTGTCAAACACCTTATATTTCCTTTGGATCTGCCAGTAAACCAATTTTCAGATTTTATAACACTTGATAAACCGAATGCCTAATTTTCTAACTTAACTGTTACCAAATTTTACTTTAAACAAGCTGGTCTTATCCTCGGTTGGGCCACTGACCAGCGGGGTACCCTCGGTTGGGGTATCCTGGGCCAACCGAGGATAAGACCAGCATATTTAAAGTAGACTTTGGTAAAAGTTCACAGAAGAAAATTGGGCATTCGGTTTATTACAGTGTTAAAAATCTGAAAATTGGTTTACTAGCAGTTCCAAAGGAAATAAAATTTCTGAAATATAAGGTGTTTGACAGGGTTCCGAAGGAGTTAACATACCAACTGTGCCAACGAAAAAGCAAGAGTCTGTATGCTCCAAGTGAACGCAGAAGCTAACAACACAGATTAAATGAAGGATTATTTCTGGATTTTTTCAGTGTTTACTGGGAGGTGCCATGTACGGCACATGATTCGGTTCTAAGAGAGGGTGTCGTGTGCCAAATAATTAAATCACAGCAAGGGGTGGCTTGACATATCCAAGTTCCAGTTTGGCAGAATCCAGGCTTGCACGAAACATTCTCAAAATTTGATTCTGCCAAAATGGATATAATTTCTGCGAGTCTGGAATTTCATTTTCGCAGAAAACTGACCTCAAAATTTTTTTCCTGCACTAAGGGACATTTTTTTCTGCAAAATTGGAACCTGCGAAATTGGAGTTGACCCCAGTAAGACATGCATGGAAAGCACCTTGAGGCTGTAGGCAAAGCCACGGAGGATGAACGCTCAACAATTAATTTAACATGAAAAATCCACTAACAGAAAAAAGCACAAACCGTTTTTGATCTGGAATGTTTTTATACTGAGATCTTTGATGAGCAAATGAGTGATGGAATTTATAATACAACGTGATAATACAAACATTTCCTAATTCTCTTCTCAATGAATTGAATTTTGCCTGCGCAAAAATTAACACTTTAAACGCAATCCCGCTTACAATCAATTTTTCCCTATAAATACTGTTCAGTTAAACCACTTTTACTCGGAATTCCAACAGTACTGGTAGACTAAAAATGTATGACATCACGATTTAAACCTTCGACAGTTCCTAACGCGGCATCATGTTGCCAACCGGCATGTAGTAGAACTTCCAATCGCTTATGTATCGCATGTGGGCGAATGACAGAGGTGTTACCGACGAATAAAGTCACACGATTTTTCATGAAACCCCTCAGGATGGACCTGCAGAAGGCATCGACAAGATTATTGGTGACATACTTTCTGAAGTCAACGTGGAGGACACGGAAGTTGGGGCACAAATTCGCAAAGGCCACGCAGCCCTCGTCAGTGAAGTCGTCCGAATCGTGTCCGGCACTGGGTTCAGCGTACAATTCTTCCAGACGGCCTGCTGAAGCCACAACTTTCAAGCCGTAGTCACTGATGTAACCGGTAAAGGAGATGTTAAGGGAAATTAAATTCGGCAGAGAGGAAAGGCAGACCAAACCATCGTCCGTGACCAATGTACCGGTCAGATCCAAAGTTTTGATTTTGCTGCAAGAGCTGGCAATCAGACGGACCACGTCGTCGTCCACTTTGTCTAGGCGTAGACGGGCAGTCTCAACGTTCTTCATCGCAGCTAAAAGATCTTCTACCCAATCGGTGCAACCGGCGAACGAACCCTCCCAAATTACCAAGGTCTTCATCGTGTTAACATACTTGAGGGCCGCCATCTTTAAAATAGTGGGCTTGAACTGAAAGTAGTGAAGCTGCAATTCTTCAATGGCGCTGCACGCCATCATCAGTTTTTCCAAAAACCTTGGCGTTTGGGCTTGTTTGAAATTAACTTGCAGAATACGTAACTGCAGGTTCCTTCGTGACAAATTTGGAGTTGCTGCATGACAACAAGGGCTTTCAGCCCTAAGCACAGCGTCCATTCGAAGTTCTTCTAATTTCGGTAACTTTCCGAGAGCTTTGCACCAGTTGACTCCTCCTCGTCCATGATCGCTCTCATGCGCCGAGAATGATGTGTACGTGGTAGTGTCTCGCACGTCCAGAACTTTTAGATTATTTCCACAGGTCTTCAGCAACTTCATTAGCAATTCTGAAGGCACAGGGCACGGGTTCAGGCGCAACTCCTCCAAGTTGGACGACAACTTCACATTTGTAATCGGAAAGGCACGATACTGGGACCATTCGTCCAAGCAACGAACGCACAACATTCTCAATTCCACGTTTGTCAAATCCAAGTCACGTCCCACAACGGAATAGTTCAACTGCAGAGTTAGGGAGTTCAGTTTCGGACACCCTTTCGTCAAGACTGTGATGTAATCGCTCTGAATGTACTTCTTCCTGCTGGTCGCGTAATCGGAAGGTGTTGCATCACTGTCGTCATCTTCCGAGGAGCTTATGCGGCGATTCCAGTTACTGTAGTCTGATAAAACCACAGTAGTCAGATGTGGACAACCATGAGCAAGGCCTTTGATTAATATTCTAGACAGAGGAAATCCCATCAGTTCAATTTTTTGGAGGTTACCGCAATGCTTAGAAATTAGGCGTACACATTCAGAAGTAACATCTATTTTATAGCCACTGAAACTGGTGGTGCTGTTTACGAGTTCAAGCTCCTTCAACACGGCCCCACATCTTGACAAGATTTCTTCAAGAACCGCGTCAGTTAGACGAGTACCCGGCCGCAACCAGGTTCTGTGGAGTCTTGTAGCATTAAACAGGAGACGCTTGGGTTTTCCCCATTTCGGGTGATTTTTGGCCATGGCCCTCCAGCGACTGCACACTCGCTCCAATCTTACCCTCTCTTCTATGTCGAGATACGAAAAAATTCGATCCCAGATTTCGTCTGGTAAGGCGTAAATGACATCTCGATTTAAATTGCTTTCCAGTGACATCTGGATGTCTTTAGATGTGGAGCAAAGCCCTTAAATTCATAAATGTCACAACTGCTGCTTACCTAGTCCTTACTGTAATATTTAAGTCCACTTCTTTCCAGGGTTCTGACAGATAGTAAACAAAACCAATTTTTGTTTAAATGACTACAAAATTCTTGCTCCAAATAGTTTTTTTTCCAGTGTTAATTTTGGTTAAGACAGTCCAAAAGCATTAAAAATTTGAATTGATGAACCGTTGATCCCAGGACAACTACAATGGGTTGCCATTGTTGGCCAAGGTTCATTGTTTGCTTTACGGCACCTGTTGACAACTGTTGGCACCAGCACTGTCTGATATGGTTGTTTGTTGCATTGTTCCCATTATTTGATCATCCCATTTTACTCTGGCTGCCATAGACCAAAATTGCCCTCTCGTTAATATTTAGCTTCACTTTTACAGGGTGGTCAAAAAAAAAACTGACGACCCAACATTTTCGAAGTCCAACTTTTCTAGTTAGCACCCCTCAGAACCAGGAGAGAACCGTTTCATTAGATTTGATTTCTGCCCTATCCTGGTTCTGAGAGGTGCTAACTAGAAAAGTTGGACTTTGAAAATGTTGGATCGTTTGCTGTGACGGCGCTAGGGGTGGGCCGTGGGCCATTAAACCCAAATATTTCACGCCCCCCCCCCCCCAATCCCAAGACTTAGGTCACCACCCGAAAAAAAAACTAAAAAAAAAATTGCAGGCTAAACTTGACATCAAATGAATAACTTAGCTTTTATTTGTTTATGTAAATTTATTTATTTATTTTGCAACTTTGCAATAATTATTTTGTGTGTTTCTGGGGACGTTCAAGTATTACCTCATCAGGAAGAGGGGGAGGGGATTCGCCAGCTGGTGGCGATTGATGACGAGGGGAAGAGGGGGGTAACCAGTTGATGATGTAAGCACCGTTATCCCAGTAAAAGGGTGGAAATCTGCCAATAAAGTCCTAAAAAAACAGTGAAATAACAGGAAAAACACCCCCTAGTTTTAGGGGAGGGGAGGGTCAAGTCAGAAATGTCGTAATACTGGAGGAAGCGGGGGGGGGGGGGGGCAACATACGATCAATGACGAGGGGGGGGGGGGGAAGGGGTGTTAAAAATGGCCAATTTCTTGATAACGTAATACTTGAACGGCCCCTGGGAGTATTTTACAAAAAAAATTAGGACTGCATTGAAGCTTACGTCACGTCTAAGTTGAATTAAACGGAATAAAAGTGCCTAATGCGCGGCTGCCTTGAAAAAAAAAAAGTCTCTGGCCCACTCTAGTTTCCAGATGTGCCCTCTGCCGGCCCCCCAAACAATTCAGTCCTGACGCCCGTCACTGGTCGCCAGTGTTTTGTGGACCACCCTGTGTAAACCCATGAGTTATTATCAGAACTGATACATGAAAGAAGCTGCCAAAAGCATTCGTTTCTTTCTTGCCTATTACTCGCTAATTATAACCTGCCTAAAGACAAAGAGTAATTCGGTTATTCTGATACGGTTTTTGTTTTGTTGTTCGTTTTAAGGGATTTGGAAGATTTCAGCGTCAACAAGAGTTACATGGGAGGGGGGGGGGGAATCTAATGGTGACCACCGTTTAGCTTTGCCTGGTACCGATCCATCCATAGATGATGGGCGGCTCACTTGTCAGCCACTTCCGGTCACTTGTGGGCCACTTCCGCTTTATACTTCCGGTATTTTTTTTTATGGATTTTAACTAATTTTTAGACGCTGCATCTAATGGTGAAAACCGTTTGTCTCGTTTGTTACCATTCCGGAGTTGAAAGGGGCGAAGGGGCGGACAAAGTCACTGCCAGTCTTCTCAGCCGTTTTGGCCAAGTGGCAAATGGATCCGCCATCTTTAGTTGCTGGATTTAGCGGGAAAAGTGTCTCGAATTGCCGATGAATATATAATGCATGTTACAGCAATGACGTCAAGCTGAGGGATCGGACAATCAATCGCGCGTGTTGGACTAACTTTGATGAGCTGTGGAGTGTTCGCCGAGGTTGAGAAAGTGCTCACTCCTTGTGCTTTACGTATTATTTCAGTGGGCCTTTATTTCGATATTGCTGCTATGGCTTAAATATAAACGGATACGACGTATGGAGGGAGATTTTTCGCAATCAATCAAGACAGCCCACCACACGCAACCAAATCGGCAAAGGTGTAACTGTGTAGAAATTTAGTAGAATAAGAAGACGTATCGCGTTTTACGTACCAGTTTTCTGGACTGACAAAAGAATTGACAAAGGATTTTGTACTTCCTCACCCAATGTCTCTCGGAATACATATTGGGCCTTCTCGGTTTTGCAGTGGGCTAGAGCACATTTCCTATGCTCTTTGTGCTTGAAGTCAGAATACAGTCGCGATCGTGCAGTAGGTAGCGAGACCTTGGCCGACACAAAACCCCTTTCAACGTCGTCCCAAAGTCCTTCGTGGTGCAGTGCGAGAGAGAGGAAAAAAGCCTGATACAGGGCTCATACCGACCTGGTAAGTCAGGGAAATCAGGGATAGTCAGGGATATAAAATAGGGCCAAAGAATGTCATGGGAAAAATGGAAAAATTTGTGAAAAGTTAGTGATAGTCAGGGATATTAGTTTTTAGAATGAATTGTTTTTTTATGAACCGTTTTTTTCATTTCAGAATTTCGTTTTTAGAATGAACCGTGTAGTCTCCCAATTTCCACTACCTTCTTATCCTATTTCTTAAATAAAAAAAAAATTGAGAAAAGTTTGCAACTGCCATCCAACCCCTTGTAGGTATGAAGCTAGGCCTGCAGAGTGAGCAGTGGACGCTGTTTAATTTAAAAAAAAACTAAAAAAAAAAGTGAAAGTGTTTTAGTCAGAGATATTTGAAGAAATAAGTCAGGGAAAAACAGGGATAACACTGTAAAAGTCAGCATTAAATCACAAGTAATGGGTTAACGAAGCAAACCGCCTCAGTGAAGCAGGTTTTGCGACAACACACGCCGTATAATCTGCAAAGGTTTTGCGAGCATACACGCCGTATAATCTGCGAAGGTTTTGCGAGCACACACGCCGTATAATCTGCGAAGGTTTTGCGAGCACACACGC